>JASDQU010028271.1:9647-23840 GCA_032191745.1 Picea mariana | reverse complement strand
CACCAGGAGCGGAGAAAAATGTGTTTGGGAAACTTAGGATAAGTGCATTTTTTGGGTTTGTTCCCAATCTTTTCACATAGACACCACCAAGGGGACTTCGTCTAAACTATTCTTAGGCAATGGAGACATGGTGTAACATTTTCATCAATCTGGTTTCATGGGTGGTGAAGCAAATGAAGCAACTAACCTACATGCTAACCTATATTCCTAGGACAATTAACCCAGATTAAACTGTTGGGTTAAGAAATTACTCTACCTAAGGGCTATCCGACCAGGATTAGATAGTCTGGTCAGATTTATTCACTATCCTAACCTAAGGGCTATCTGACTAGGATTAGACAATTTGTTCATATTTATTCACTAACCTAGCAACATTAAATTTAAAAAGAACTTGGCCATGCTTGAAAGGTATGGCCAAGTTACTATTATTGCATGGGGCTTTTGTTTCAATTCTTTTATGCCCTCTTTTCTTTCTTTTTTCTTTTCTTTTCTTTTTCTTTTTCTTTTCTTTTCTATTTCTTTTTCTTCAAATTATTTGTAGAATGAAAAGATCATTTGTGAACCAAAACACTAGAACAGATAATATCCAAGTCATCAGTTGACTCCCATAATTTATGGGGTGATAACAGGGTACATATTTGAGCTAGACATGTAGAGAAAACAAAGGGAACAACCACATTCCTCCCAACAATAGAACCGAGCATCCACGACTACTTACTCGATTCAACCCCTAGCCTGACCATGAGTCCATAAGGGCGAACTTGGAACTCCCTCTACAACACTGTCCTTTGATTCAGACACCTTTCACCTTTCCTTACACCCTCCTAGTGTTCATAACAACAAGTGAAAAGAAGAAAACAAAATAGACTCTTTCCCCAACATACTTCACAGCATTCTGCCTCCTTGCATATGCCTATTTGTAACTTGCATAGGTCTTTTCCCTTCCTTGGGATTTTTCACAGCTTACTAAATCCCTAATTTTCAAGGGCTTCCAGTGGCCAAATCACTAATTTTCCACTTGTAAAACTCATCCCAGGGGTAGTTCCAACATGTTCCCCACTCATGGAGTCATGGTTAGCTACTTGTAACATGGTTTTTCCATTTGTCTTCCAGCAATAAATATAAAATATTATGTTTTTTAACAAGTGTCATTGTCCAATATCTAGTTGGGACAAATCAGATCTCTACCCAACAGTCAAAGTCATTTATTACAATCATAAAATTCGAAATTCAGAATTGCCATAAATGGCAAAAATTTTCCAATTTCGAATTTACTAAAAACAGAAATAAAGTTCCAGCAAATTAAATTATAAAAATAATTTTTATTTTCTTTATTTTTGGGGATGTCACAACAGAGATCTTTATGGACTCAACTAACCATTTGACTATGAAACTTGGATCATAATAGAATATTTATATTAATTGCTGGAGGACAAATGGAAAAACCATGTTAAAATCAGTTGACCATGACTCCATGAGTGGGGGAACATGTTGGAACTACCTCAAGGATGATTATGAGGAGTGGAAAATCAAATATTTGGCCACTGGAAGCCCCTGAAAATCAGGGATTAAGAAAGTTGCGAAAATCCCCAAAGGAGGGAAAAAGAGGCAGGCAAAAAAAAATCATAAATAGCATATGCGAGGAGGCAGGACACTGCCAAGTATGTGGGGAAAGATTTTTGAGCTCTCTTGATGTTATGAACACTACGGATTGCTTGTGAGGCAAGAGGATCCTAATGAAACAGAATTGCCTTGTTCTTATGAGCAATGTTGAGTAAGTGTGAGGCAAGAGGATAACTGTTGGAATTGAAGGACATTGTTGAGGAGGAGTTTCCAAGTTCGCCCTCATGGATTCATGGTCAGGCTAGGGGGTGAATCGGGAAAGTAGATTTGGCTGCTCTGTTCTACGGTTGGGAGGAACGTGGTTGTTCCCTTTGTCTTCCTCCGGATTGGATTCAGATATGTTAATTTTCCCCTCTCTATTATGAATGGCTATGACTTTTCATGTTATGTATATATTGAATGTGAACTGGAATAAGTTACATTCTCCATCTATATGACCCTTTTTTCATTTGGTGTATTGTATCTGATTAAATCTGATCTGTAACGAATTCTTCCCACTTTCTGTTTGAATGTTTTATCCTATGTTATGTATGTAAAAATATGCTCTAACAATATGCAAAAAATATATTATATGTGTATAGAATGAAAAAATTTGAGAGTTAAAGAATTTTGGAAACCCCCCCCTTTTTTTTTCGGATGCTAAAACAATCTTGCGAATTGATGCCTTTCTGAGGTTTTTTGTTTCCTTGTTTCTTTTCAGCATGGGCTATCCTCTCCTTAGTCAAGGTCTATGACGAATTTAGATATTTTACCTTACAGAAAACCTTTATCCATTTGTATCCTTCTGTGCATGAAACATTCTTAAGTCTTTATGCTTTCGAAATTCAAGAATTGTTGGGTGTTGTTGTTCGACTTTTGAAACCCCGAAAAGTTGAATCCCGAAATCCTCAAGCGTTAATTCCACACCCTTTCACTTTTCAAAATTTGTGAATTGTTGTGTTATTTTCTTTGACATTTGAAACCTTGAAAACCCGAATCACAAAATCCCGAAGTGTTAATTCCACACCCTTTCACTTTTTGGAATTTAGGAATTGTTGCGTTATGTTGTTTGACATTTGAAACCCCAAAAACCCAAATCCAAAAATCCCGAAGTGTTAATTCCACACCCTTTCACTTTTCGAAATTCGAGAATTGTTGTGTTATGTTGTTTGACATTTGAAACCCAAAAAAACCTGAATCCCAAAATCTCGAAGTGTTGATTCCCTTTCACTTTTTGGAATTTGGGAATTATTGTGTTATTTTGTTTGACATTTGAAACCCCGAACCCCGAAATACCAAAACGTTAGTTCGACATTCCTTTCTTTTTTGCAATTTCAGAAATTGTTTGTGCTTGATGTTTTGGATTTTGAAATTGTGGGATTTCGAATCCCGAAATGCCGAAATGTTAGTTCCACATTCTTTTCTTTTCACAATTCGGGAATTGTCTGTGGTTGATGTTTCAACTTTTGAATTCGTAGGATTCCGAACCCTGAAATCCCAAAATATTAGTTCCATGTTATTTTCTTTTCACAATTTTGGGATTTGTTTGTGTTTGATGTGTGGTTTTTGAAGTCACGGGATTTCGAACCTCAAAATCCTGAAGTGTTGGGCATTTTTGCATTTTCGAAAGTCTGTTCATGTTGATGTTGGACACCGAAACTTGTGAAGTTTGGAACCTCGAAATCCCAAAATGAGGGACCCACCTTTCCTCTTTCGCCTTTTCTGAGGTTTGTATCTGTTGATGTTTGGCTTATGTACTCGCGAAATCCTAAACCTCGAAATCCCGAAGAGCTCGACATCTTTTCACAATTTCAGGAGAAGGTTGTGTGTTTATGTCCATCACTGGTACTTGTGAAACCCTGAATCCTGAAACCCCAAAATGCTAGCCCACAGTCGTTTCGTATTTTGGATTTTGGCAAACAATAGGGTCCTTTGTTTTGTTCAGCACTTGTTATCACCGAAACCTAATTGACCTCTATTTTCTTCACAAATCTGTAGGAACTTAGAAGAAACTTATTGTTATGGGAACAACTGTAATAATTTAATGAATGGACTGGTTAAAGAATGTCAGAGAATATTCATCCCAGATAGAGGTATGGAAGTAACATACTGTATTAAAATTCGATTGTATTGCAAACATAGGGTAATATTTTTATGTAGGGTTTTGATCATAAAAACCCCAAGGTTGCTTGTATTTTTAAGACTGTGGTAGTGTTATAGGTACTAGCAGATAAGAGAGTAATTATAAAGTTCAGGATCTTAATTAAACATTGAAGTGATGAGTAAATAATCATTATATCATTGATTAAAAGAATTAAGTTTAATGGTAAGAACAGTTGATGACAGTAAGGACCCTAAAAAATCTTCAGACTCAGGCCTTCTAACAAAAATCTTACTTTCTTGAGATCTCAAAACATTTCAAGGATAAATGTACAAATACAAAAAAAAAATTATGGTGATTTTTGAGGTACATTACATATGGTATCAGAGCAAAATTTACAACACTAGGCTTGAACAGGGCCACATTAATTTCTTAGTATATATTATGATTTATGAAAAAAAAAAAAATCTTGTGGATTACAGACATAATGATTTTTTGTTTGGTGTTAAATAATGGTAGCTCAAGAAGGTGCAGAAATCAGGGTGGAAGAGAATCCACAACAAGTACCTCCTGGAGATATAAGATAGAACAATGATGGAAGCTCACCCACAGAGGTGTTGGAAACAATGAGAAACCTTACTATTGAACTACATGTTTTCAAGGCCGACAATGAAAAATTGAAGAAGGCACAACAGGAACAACAAGAGATAAATGAAGTCCTACTCCATAGTATAGTAACCAAGAAAACCCCAAAAGATGATAACCATAAGGAAGAGGTCAGTAAAAGGGCCTCCAATAATTCTGGTGTGAAAACAGAAAAAGGAGATAGTTCGTCTGAAGAGACACCTTTAGCTGAAGACAAAACCATACCAGACAAAAAAACAAAACAAACAGACCACCCTGAAGGAGAATTTAAAAATATTAAACCAACTACTTTTGATGGAGACTCCAAGATAGGAGAAGAAGCCAAGGCATGGTAGGTGGACATCAAAAAATACTTCCAAATCTACAACTATTCCAGCAACATGAAGATCGGAATGGCCATCTACAATCTGAAGGGGAAGTTCGACATTTGGTGGTAGGACCTAAAATTGGCTAATGGCCTAAAGGAGAAATAGTTGGAATGGTCTGACTTTAAGAAGTATTTTAAGAAACAATACCTTTCTGAAAGCTATTATGAAAGGAATATGAAATAATTTTATGAATTACGACTCAGACAAATGACGATGGATGACCTTATAAATAAATTTCTGGAACTAGTAAGGTTCATACCATACATCCAAAAGGATAAGGTAAAAATCGAGCTATTCTTAAGCTATTTACCACAGTTCTACAGGGACAAAATTGAGTTTGACAACCCCAAATCCTTGAGTGAGGCATTTAGGAAGGCACGAATGTGCTATGACCAATATAAACAGCAGGTAGATTTTCCCAAGACTTTGAAGGATAAGAAACAAGATGGAATGCACCAGTAGAAGAAGGGATACCAACGAGCTCCTTATCAGAATGCAGAAAAAGGTTTTCCAAGGAAGGATTTCCACTCCAATCATCTGAATACGCAAGGTAGCGGTAAACCAGTAAACCTGGGAATGAAGAAGTTTGGAGACAACTCCCGCGAGCCATTAAAATGTTGGGAGTTTGGAGAGCCTCATCTAAGGAGGAACTGTTCACATCTAATTGCAACAAACAACACTAATGTCCACAATTTGCAGGAAGCCTTGACAGTGGGAGACATAGGCAGAAGTCTACATCGAATAAATGGAGCCATAGATGGTCGACAAGCTGACCACCAGTCCTCGGTGGTAGAACTCGAAGGTAAAATTTGTGACACTCGAATTTATGTTTTAATTGACCCTGGAGCTACATTAAGTTATATTACTACCGATGTAGTAGAGTTGAATAAACTTAAGAAACAAAAGCACGAAAAATCTTGGCTCATACAACTAGGAATAGCTGCTAAAAGAAAAGTAGTTAACTTTATTTCTGATTTTGAGTTCAACTTAGATGGTCAAAAGACAAGGACCAATCTGAGCATCCTACCACTAGGATCTTATGATATGATTATCGAGATGGATTGGTTGGAACAACACAAAGAAGTACTAGACTTTTATATAAAGATACTTAGCTACAAAGATAATTTTGGCACTATTAAAACAACCCAAGGGCTACCAAAACCTGTGTCAGTCAGATAAGTTTTATCCATGCAATTCAAGAAATGTATTAGAAAGGGATGTCAAGTTTATGCCATCCAAGTGACGAATCTTTTAGAAAAATAAAATAAACCCAAGTTAGAAGACTTTGTTGTCCTACATGAATTTATAGACATGTTTGTTGATGAGATACCAGAATTACCTCGTAGGAGAGAAATAAATTTCTCCATATACTTACTACCCGAATCATCCCCCGTCTCAAAAGCGCCCTACTGAATGAGTCTACCAGAAATGACAGAATTAAAAATACAATTGCAAGAATTGTTGGACAAAGAATATATCAAACCAAGTGTCTCACCATGGGGTGCACCAGTCCTCTTTGTGAAAAAAAAAGACGGTACTTTAAGACTATGTATCAATTATATACAACTAAACAAAGTGACCATTAAGAACAAATTCCCCTTACCACAGATAAAAGACCTGTTCGATCAAGTTGGTGGGGCCAAGATCTTCTCAGAATTGGATTTACGATTTGATTATGATCAAGTTAGGATAAAGGACTAGGACATAAACAAAAAAAAAAATTGAACAAGATACAGACACTTTGAGTTTGTAGTCATACCTTTCGGACTCACTAATGCACCAGCCACATTTATGTGCTTCATGAACAACATTTTCAGCTACTACTTAGACAAGTTCATAGTAGTATTTATCGACTATATTCTGGTATATTCTAAAACAGAGGAGGAACATGATGAACACTTACAAATAGTTCTGCAAACACTAAGGAAACACAAACTATACACAAAATTTGACAAATGTGATTTTATCAAAAATAAATAAAATATTTAGGACATGTCATTTCCTCGGATGGTATTGTCGTAGACTGGGAAAAGATAAAATCCATCATGGAATGGCCAGTGCCTAAGAATGTGGCAGATATCTGGTCATTCATGGGAATCACTGGATATTATCGCAGATTTATAGAAGGTTTCTCCAAGATAGCCTACCCTATCACGTCACTACAAAAGAAAAGGACCAAGTTTAACTGGTCGCAAAATTGTCAAGACAGTTTTAACAAGTTAAAAGAATTATTGACATTGACGCCCATCTTGAAGGTAACAGACCCAGATAAAGACTTCAAAGTATGCGTTGATGACAGTAAAGAGGGACTAGGTGGTGTTCTATCACAGGAAGCGCATGTGATTTGTTATGAGTCCCTAAAATTAAAGTAACGCAAGAAAAATTATGTCACTCATGACTTAGAATTGGCAGCAATAATACATACCTTAAAAATGTGGCGACACTATATAATGGGCAGAAAATTATTACTATTGACGGATAATAGTGGAGTGAAATATCTATTTAACCAACCAAACCTTAATGCAATATAAGCAAGGTGGCTAGCCTTCTTGAGAGAATTCGACTTCGAGGTCTGACATATCAAGGGTAAGGAAAATAAAGTAGCATATGCTTTAAGCAGAAGAGTCCATGAGTTATTTGAGATAAATATCAGCAAGGCAGAAAGTGATCTAGAACAAATAATAAAAGAGATAGGTATTAACGATGGAAATTACACTAAGATTATGGAAGAATTGCAAAACAATATCACAAACTCAGATAAACTAGATATAAGTATCAACAAAAAGAGACTATTAAGATTTAAAAATAGACTTTACATACCCATATTCAACAAAGCTAAAATTAACTATTTTAGACGAAGTGCATAAGAAACCATATTCTGGCCATCCAGGTTACCAGAAAACAATAAAAACACTCAGAAAACTATTTTACTGGCCTATTATGAAGGGCAAAAAAACAGAGTATTTGGCTAGGTGCCAAGATTGTCAGCAGGTTAAGGTTGAACACCAGCATCCAGCTGGCATATTACAACCATTACTAGTACTAGAATGGAAATGGGATACCATATCATTGGACTTTTTAATAGGTTTGCCTAAAACTCAGAAACAAAATGATTCAATCATGGTTGTAATCAATAAACTCAGTAAGTATGCACACTTTATTCCTGTAAAGTCTACTTTTAAAGCTATCAATATTGTTGAAATATTCATGAAATAAATTTTTAGACAGCATGGTATTCCTAAAATGGTTGTTTCAGATAATGATGTTAAATTCACATCCACTTTTTGGAAGGAATAGTTTGCAGGGCTAAATACTAACTTGAATTTCAGTATGAGTTATCATCCACAAACGGATGGACAGACTGAAAGGACAAATCAAATCATAGAAGATATGATCCACATGTATATAAGAACAAAGCCGAACAAGTGGGAAGACTACCTACACTTGGTAGAATTTACATATAACAATGGGTATCAAACTTTGGCTAAGTTGAGCCCTTTAAAAATACTGTACGGCAGAAAGTGTACAACTCCAATTAGATGGGATAACCCATTTGATAGACTGATGGTTGGAATGGAGATGCTCTAAGAAATGGAGAACATGGTGAGGAAGGTACAACAGAACTTAAAAGAAGAACAGGACGGACAAAAGAACTATGTGGATCAGAAAAGAAGACACTTGGAATTTCAAGTGGGAGACCATGTTTATTTGAACGTCAAAGCCCAAAAGAGCTCGCTAAAGTTGGGGAATTGTGCCAAGATGGCACCCAGGTTTTGTGGGCCCTTCGAGATATTGGTTCGAATTGGACCCGTAGCATATTAGCTTGCACTTCTGGCTAATCTAAGAATTTATAATGTATTTCATGTTTCTTTGTTGAAAAATTATATTCATGACCCTACTCATATGATTGATTGGAACTTGGTGCAGGTGGAACCTGAAGGCGAGTTCTAGGTGGAACCCCTGTTCATTCTAGATCGGAGAGAAATAACACTTCAGAATAGAGTCGTCGCTCATGTAAAGGTGCAATGGAAGCAGTTTAGTCCTGAGGAGGGCACTCGGGAATTGGAGGGAGATTTGCGGAAATCTCATGAAATCCTGTTCTAGGAAAGGAACGAACACTGAGGATAGTGTTTTACCGAAGGGGGTAAGGATGTGACATCCCCCAAAAATAAAATATTTTTTATTTTTGAAATAGGCTGGAAATTTATTTCGATTTTTGGCAAATTCGAATCTGGAAAAATTTTGCCATTTATGGCAATTCCAAATTTCGAATTTAATAATTGTATTTAATTATTGTGACTGTTGGGCAGAGATCTATTTGGACTCAGCTAACCATTTGACTATGACACTTGTATCACAATAGAATATTTATATTAATTGCAGGAGGACAAATGGAACAACCATGTTAAAATCAACTGACCATGACTCCATGAGTGGGGGAACATGTTGGAATTGCCTCGAGGCTAATTATGAGAAGTGGAAAATCAGATATTTGGCCATTGGCAGCCCCTGAAAATCAAGGATTAAGAAAGCTATGAAAATCTCCAAAGGAGGGAAAAAGACCTGGAATTTTTTTTTTGATAAATAGCATATGTAAGGAGGAAGGACGTTGCCAAGTATGCAGGGAAATAATTTTGAGCTCTCTTGTTGCTATGAACACTGCGGATTGAGTGTGAGGTAAGAGGAGCCTGCTGAAATAGAATTTCCTTACTGTTATGAGCACTATTGAGTAAGTGTGAGGCAAGAGGATAACTATTGGAATTGAAGGACATTGTTGAGGACGAGTTTCCAAGTTCACCCTCATGGATTCATGGTCAAGCTAGGGGGTGAATTGGGCAAGTAGATTTGGCTGCTCTATTCCATGTTTGAGAGGAACATGGTTGTTCCCTTTGTCTTCCCGCAAATTGGATTCAGATATGTTAATTTTCCCCTCTCTATTATGAATGGCTATGTCTTTTGATGTTATGTATCTATTGAATCTGAATTGGAATAAGTTACATTCTTTGTCTGTATGACCCTTTTTGCATCTAGTGTACTATATATGATTAAATCGAATCTGTAAAAAATTCTTCCCACTTTCTATTTGAATGTTTTATCCGATGCTATGTATCTAACAATATTCTCTAACAATATGCAAACAATATACTAGATGTGTATAGAATGACAAAATTTGGGAGTTAACGAATTTTCAAAACCCCTTTTTGTTTTTATTTTGTATGCTAAAACAACCTTGAGAATCGATGCCTTTCAGAGGTTTTTTCTTTTCTTGTTTCTTTTCAAAATCGGCTACCCTCTCCTTAGTCAAGTTCTATGACAAATTTATTGATTTTCCCTTACAAAAAACATTTATTCTTTTGTATCTTTCTGTGCGTGTAACATTCTTAAGTCTTTATGCTTTTAGAATTCAGGAATTGTTGGGTGTTGTTGTTCGACATTTGAAACCTTGAAAACCCGAATCCTGAAATCCCAAAACGATAATTCCACATGCTTTCACTTTTCAGAATTCAGGAATTGTTGTGTTATGTTGTTTGACATTTGAAACCCCGAACACATGAATCTCGAAATCCCAAAGTTTTAATTCCACGCCCTTTCACTTTTTAGAATTCGAGAATTGTTGTGTTATGTTGTTTGATATTTAAAACCCTGAAAAACCAAATCCTGAAATCCCAAAGTGTTAATTCCACAACCTTTCACTTTTCGGAATTCAGTAATTGTTGTGTTATGTTGTTTGACATTTGAAACCCCAAAAACCAGAATCTCAAAATCCCGAAGTGTTGATTCCCTTTCACTTTTTAGAATTTAGGATTTGTTGTGTTATGTTGTTTGACATTTGAAACACTGAAACCCCGAACCCCAAAATCCTGAAACGTTAGTTCCACGTTCCTTTATTTTTTGCAATTCCAGAAATTGTTTGTGGTTGATTTTTTGGATTTCAAAATCGCAGGATTTCGAATCCCGAAATCCTGAAATGTTAGTTCCACATTCTTTTCTTTTCGCAATTCGAGAATTGTCTTTCATTGATGTTTTGGCTTTTGAAGTCGTGGGATTCCGAACCCCGAAATACAGAAATTTCAGCTCCACATTCTTTTCTTTTCGCAATTTCAAGATTTGTTTGTGTTTGATGTTTGGTTTTTGAAGCCGTGGGATTTCAAACCCTGAAATCCCGAAGTGCTGGGCATTTTCACATTTTCAAAAGTATGTTGATGTTGATATTGGACACGAGAACTCATGAAATTTTGAACCTTGAAAACCCAAAATGCGTGACCCACCTTTCCTCTTTCACCTCTTTGGAGGTTTGTATCTGTTGATGTTTGGCTTCTGTACTTGTGAAATACCAAACCCCGAAACCCTGAAGAGCTCGACATATTTTCAAAATTTTGGGAAATGTTGTGTGTTGATGTCTGACTCTTGTACTCATGAAACCCTGAATCCTGAAACCCTGAAATGTTGGCCCACATTCATTTCGTATTTTGGATTTTGGCAAACAACGGGGTCGTTTGTTTTGGTTGACACTTGTGATCACCAAAACCCGATTGACCTCTTTTTTCTTCACAAAGCTGTAGAAACTTAGAAGAAACTTATTGTTATGGGAACAACTCTAATAATGTAATGAATGGACTGGTAAAAGAACGTTGGATAATCTTCATCCCAGATAGAGGTATGGGAGTAATAGACCATATTACAAGTCGATTGTATTGAAAACATACGGTAATATTTTTATAGGGTTTTGGTCATAAAAACCCCAAGGTTTCTTTTATTGTTAAGACTATGGTAGTGTTATAGGTACTAGCAGATAAGAGAGTAATTATAAAGTTAAGGATCTTAATTAAACATTGAAGTGATGAGTAAATACTCATTATATCATTGATTAGAAGACTTAAGTTGAATGGTAAGGACAGTTGATGATAGTAAGAACTCTAACAAACCTTCAAACATAGGGCTTCTAACATAAATCTTACTTGCTTGAGATCTCGAAACTTTTCAAGGATAAATGTACAAATAATTTTTTTTTATGGTGATTTTGGAGGTACATTACAAGGCCCTATGTAACAAATCTTTGAGGTGCAATGTATTTTCATGGTGATTGCTCCAGAGTTGTGACAGACGCTGCAGTCCTTATCCCTGGTAAGTTTTATCATTACGCATTGCTTTCTGGTTGTTAAATGAGATAATGCATTTTCCAGATTCTTCTTTGGTATAGCTTCTCTGTATTGTTTTCTCATTATGCATTAATTTCTGGTTGTTATATGAGATAATGCATTTCCCGTATTCTTCTTTGGCGTCAATTCTTTGTGTTGTTTCCAAAGTTATCCTAAATCCAGTGGGGAAATTTCCTTTGAATTTATCTCTGTTTCATCTCTGGTTTTAGGGGGAGTATATGCGTTCATTTTCTCTTTGTTTACGCTTTGGGAGAAAGCGTTTCATAACCTCCCAGTTTATTTCCCTATGCCAAATCTTTTGATTGATGTCTGGACTTAAGACCTCTTCAGAGCTTTGAATAGTTCCTTTATGATATACTTTTTTATTGCAAGGCCTCCAATACTACTTACAGTAGTCAGTACCCTAGTCATGCTCTTTTCGATTCGGTTAAATAGTTGGAAAATCGTTGTAATATTAAAAATACTTATAACTACTATATGTGATTCGGTTATGGATGGTTATGTGTTCTTTTCTAGTTCAGTATGAACAATTTATTCCATGATGGTGTACAGGCTGACTTAAAACTTTAAAAGGAAACTACTGCTATCTATTTCTATTTTTCATTAGAATCGTTACTTGCTTGTATAATCCACTAATGATGGGCCCTGTTTGATGCGAGGGTACCCATCAAAGAAATAATGCATCATTCACCTTAGGCCAGGTGTCTGTCCAGTTGGAAATGAGACAAGGAAAAGATATGAAATCCATGCCAGCCTCCCAAACAAAAGTTAAGTAGTATCACAAAACTTCCTTACTAACCATCATCATTCTGTTTGTATTTTATCTTTTATCTATGATTACTGATATCCTAAATGTTACATCTTTCAGGGATTTTTACTTACTCACAGAGCTTGGATACTTGATTCCTACCTTCGACGCAAAAGGTATTTGAGTTCCCTTTGTAGGCCTTCCTAGAGTTTCAACAGTGCAAGGGCACAATCTCTTCCTGGATTTCTAGATGTTCGATATAGTTTTGTTCTATTGCCTCCAATATTTAAGATGAAGGGGTCCTCGAGTTGTATTCATCACTTTTTGGTTTGACTATTGTGTAAAAATATTATTTGATGCAGGAGCATCTCTCCATATCATCTAGCCAGCCAGCCAGCCATGTCAGCGTGCATGCATTCATATGCTAAAAGGGAGGCACAACCTCATTTGAATTTGAAATGAATGTAATTAAATATGCTTACGTTGGTGAGCCATAGAAGCCATGCGTTTGCGCAAGCTGTAGATAAGATAGGAATTTAATATGTGTGGCTGAGATCTAGATCTGATTCTGGACTAGACATCCCATTGAATGTAATTGAATAGGGTAGGTAAATCCTGGAGGAAAGCGCTCGATGATCCCCTCAGGTAAAAGATATTTTGAGATCTCATTTTGAGTTAGTCAAGTATGCATGTAGAGTCGAAAAGAAGAGCCAGAGAGAGAGAGCTCAGAAACACCTTGTAAAATATACAGGCATTTGCCATTGTTAATACAGAGCAGTTTTTTCTGCATTATTCTGTCATATATGCATGTCGGTGTGTGTTCCTTGTTTATGCTGTGAATGTATATGTTATATGGGTGCATTCTGCAGGGGTTCATTTGATTTCAGGTTGAAGGTCTTTGAGGCTTCACACTAGGAGGGTGTGATAGAACGTTGAGGTTCTGATGGCTGTGCACAGAGGTTGCACTTCTGAACTCGTGAGGAGTCAGACAGAGACGTGCTGAGGCACAGACTGAAGTCATCAACTCAGGAGGAAAACCACAAGGTTGCTGAACACCTTGGAGGCAAGGCTGTGTAGCTGAGACACAGTAGCAGACAGAACTTGCTGAAGGTCCTGTAGGAGCTCTGCCAAGTGGGCATTGAGCATACTCATGGGTTGCGTTGGGGAAGAACATCGTTGAGAGTTTGAGGAAGACCAGAATCGCTGAGGATTTTGAGAAGCTCTCCCAGAAGGGCATCAAGCGAGTCCATAGGTTGCGTGGAAGAAACCTAGGACTGCTAAGCATTCTGAGGAAATAGACTCCACCAGGAGGGCATTGAGTAAGTGTGCAGGCAGGCACAGGAGGAAAGGAATCTTGGAGTTCTGAAGCAGAAAGAAGAGTCCACTTAGGGACCTGTATTCAGTTGCTGAATAACTAGAAAGAATCAACAAGGAGGTTGCTTGAGGAGAAAGCTAGGAAGGTGTTGATATTCTCCATCTAATGGAGAAGAAGGATCAAATCCCCCAAGGGGTTTGAGTGTTCGTGGAAGCTCAGGACAGATAGAGCTTTGCACACGAAGACTCTGCAGG
>JASDQU010028270.1:7704-29230 GCA_032191745.1 Picea mariana | reverse complement strand
AATATCTTCTCTCTCATGTATGCTTCTTCCTTCTATGCTTCTATGTTGTCTTCCAAATACTAGTTTTGATATTAAAGATTTTCTTCAATATTTATGGCTTCTTCTAGCTGAGTTCTTAAGTTCTCGATGACCTATTGGGATTCTTCAAGAATGTGAACACTTTCCTTTTGTTTCATCAATTCTTTCTTGACTGACTTGTTTTCTTCTCTTAGTTCATCTAAAGCACTAATCAATTCTCTGGTGATTATGTACTCTTCATCTTTTGAATCTGTTTGACATGGTGAACATAAATATTCTGGATGTGTATCTGCATCTTCTTTGGCATTTTCTGAATCTATGATGGATGAAGAATATATGTCATGTAACTTATCCCAAAGTTCTTTGGCTGATGAAAATTTACCAACCTTTTCTCTTACCGGATTAGGTAATCCTTCCCAAATCAAATCCATTCTATTTTTTTATTCTTCTTCAATTCCTTCTTGAATACAATCTTTTCCCTTTTTGAACTATCATATCTTGTAACAACTGATAGACAAATATAATTTCCCTGTCCCTGTAAAAATACTTTCGTCCTTCTGCTCCACATCTCATACTTAAAAAAAAATTGACCATTAAACATTGGTACTCCATTCTCAAAATAATCCATGATCTCCTTCCAATGGTTAAATTGTTTCCTCAAGGAACGGACTCAGATACCAATTGTTGGATTACTGAGAGGAGGGGGTGAATCGGTAATAGAGCAATTTAATCCATTTTCACCATAAAATGAAAGTGTTATATCAATGTAGCATTATCATACAATAATTTCGAATTAGATAAACAATGAACAAATGCAAAATCATACACATACAGAGTACAACAGTGGTTTTACGTGGAAACCCAGAGTGGGAGAAAAACACAGAATGTTTTTTCTTATATGTCTTGAAGAATTAAATTCAATGGAAGCACCAACTTCCTTTGTTTTCCAGCTGCAACTAGAAGGAGGCTCCAACCCCCTAGTTTCTCAGGCTACAACCTAAGGGAAGCTCCAAATCCCCAATTTTCTTGCTACAACCAGAAGGAGGCTACCACCCCCTAAGTTCTCCGGCTACAACCACCTATCATTTTCCCATCCAACCACTGTGACATATAAGTAGAATTATGGAACCACTTTCACACTATCATTGTGAGATATACTGATGTAAACTTGTACCAAACAACCTGCACCAAACAACATGTACCAATAACTTGAACCATGCATCAACCATGCATCAACTTGTACTATAAACAAGTGAATCAACCATGCACCTACCTTTACCAAACAACCTGTAATCAACCTGCACCATAAACAAGTGCATCAACCATGCACCAACCTATACCTCAACCTATACCATGAACAAGTGCATCAACCATGCACCAAACCTGTACAAATAACATGTCACAAAAACCTATCCAAACAAATTATCACAACAACCTATCTCATCAATATTATCAACCAAATCNAAGTATGCTACATCATCCATAAACCATGTGTCAACAATACTACTAACAAGTGCCTCCAATCATGTACTAAGTATCTACCAATACTGTATCAAATTCTCATCAACTATGACTCATCAAGATGTACCAACATCATCAACTATACACCTCATGTATGTGCCAATGCATCAACTACTTGTCTCAACCATGTACCCAACATGTACGTCAACCAAAAGCCCTCATCAATTTCATCATAAAAATATGATTTGTAACTATGTAGTAGACCTATTTTATATGATCACATACCAGCAAACCTTCATTAACTTTAACAACAAGAGACTAACATTTTCATCAAACTTTACTTTAGTCTCACATGACTAGTTTTGGATTAGTCAACAACCCTAACATGAAATAATCATAACTATGTACCTGTAATGAATAAAGATCGGAAAATAATACACAATGTTCTTCAATGTGTTTTATGCAATTCCTTTAGGTTTTACTACTTGGAACCTCTCAAAAAAGGATCTATAGCAAAAATGGCATACCTTGTTGAATTCTAGCTTATTCTAGAGAGTGAACTTGTAGAGAGTGCCCTGGATGGAATATTTGTTGTATGGATCTGAAAATTGTACACAAAATACCAAAGATTGTACTCTAACCAACACATTTTTTCTTACTGAATCAGGATCTGTTATGAATAAGTTATGACGTTTTTACCTGAAACCCCTGTTTTAGACTAGTTTCAGGACTAGCCACAAACCCTATTTTCCACAGCGTGTAACTCCAAAAATACAATGATCCACAAGCTGAAATTTGTATCAAAAATACTTGGATATGTTTCCTCAATGGCCTCCCAATTTCACGGCTGAATCATTCTAGAAAGGATGTTATTGCGAAAATGGTGAGATGACCTGTAAATAACATACCTTAGAAAGAATCATCAAAAGAATTTATCCTCCCTTGAATTTCAGCCTTCTTGACTTCACCTTCCCTCTAAAATTTGGCTTAGATATCCATTGGTTATCTTAGTCTCATGTAGATATTAAATATTCTCAAGTGTGATTAAAATGAGAGAGCATTGCCTCTTATTTATACTTTCATGTAAATTCCTCAAGGGGTTACCTTTTAACCATCTTAACCCACTTTCCTTATTTTAGGGTTAACCAACTTCTAACCACTTGTCCAATTAGTAATTTATCCATTAACTTTATTACTTAAATAATTTATTTTCTATCCACTTTGACTTATAGTACACTCATCACTTCACTTTATCTCAAGGGGTTATCTTCTAACCATCTTAAACCACTTTCCTTATTTTAGGGCTAACCCACTTCTAACCACTTGACCACTTAGTAATTTATCCATTAACTTTATTATTTAAATAATTTCTTTTGTTATTCACTTTGAATTATAGTACACTCATCACTTCACTTTATTATTTACCTTCTAGAATCTCTTAAACCACTTTGACTACTTTGACCTTTTGAGGATTCTAGATGACTCATGAGGGTTCTCCAACTTCACATGGCCATAACTCTCTAACCGTGAGGAGTTATCTGAAATTACACATACCAATGGAAATGGAATGACATGCACTATCCATCTAGAATATTCTTGCCTACAAATATATCAAAACTCGTACCATTATCCATAAAAAAAAACTTGGTTCCATTACCCAAACCTAGGTTCTCCAACTTCACATGGCCATAACTCTCTAACCATGATGAGTTTTGTGACATTCCACATACCACCAGAAATGGCATGACATGTAGTATCCATATAGAATATTCTTACCTTCAAATATATTAAAACTCATACTATTATACATTAAACAAACTTGAGTCCATTGCCCAAACCTTTGTGCTACCGGAATTTGCTACCAGAATTTCTCCAAGGGTTGACATCAATCACTAAGGGTTGAAATCAATATACAATATTACTCTCCAATGGTTGACATCAATGAAAACCAACAATTCATACAAATTGTCCATCAAGCTAAGCCAACTTTCTGACAAGTTTGAACCCCTTTGGTATGGTTCCTACATTTTTAAATGTGTCTTTAAATGAAGGTCCTATATCTTGGTTCACTATGACATGAATCATCTTTTGCAACCTCACAAAGGGATTTTCCTTAAAAGGTATTATTCTAAGGTCTATACATAGGTGTGTTTTAGTTTTGGAGTGGTGTGATTTTCTTTTTGTGTGTGTTGAATGTATCGGTTCATTGCTTATCGTGATTTATGATTTATTTTTATATGTCATCATCCACCTCAGTCTATGTGGGATATGCTAATGGTGCCAGATGTATTACTCAAAATATAGCTTCCACTTCTTGGGTGCTCTTCTCTCCCACTAATGAGATGGAAAGTTCAGGAGGTGTCTATTGAGAACTCAACACACCCTAAAAAGCCTATGTCAAATTTTAGTTTTTGGGTACCACTTGATCTTTGCAATGTCTAATTCAATTTCATTGTGAAAAATGTTTCATTCACTTATCATTTTTTGATTCTCATTTAAGTATCTCAAATTTTTCTTCAATATGTGAAACCCCATAACTTAAAAGACTTAACATTTAAATAAGTAAAGAATCGACATCCAAAAGTTTTTCCCGGGACGCACTCAAAGATTCGACATCGGAAGGATGTAAAGGATGAAAGAGAATCCTTTAAAGGAACCAAGTTCATCGAGCACCGATCTTCATCCACATTAACATAAGATATTTTTCTTTCTCAATAGGAATCATACAATGATATCGCCGATGAACAATCCCTTTCAACATCGGGAAAAGGTGTGGAGAGTAAATGTTAACGAAGGAGGCAATGATATTGCCGATAGATGATATACGATGTGTTTAGAAAAAATTGGAGAAGACCAAGTCGTGACAGACATACGTACGATGCTAAAGTTTTTTTTTCGATTGTCGACTTCCAAAACATTCTAGCATCGGGAGTTTTGAGGACACTAACCCAAAGGAAACTATGATATAGGTTTATCCTTAAACGTTGATCCCCGTTACCTTTTCAGAATCGGTAGTACCAGGTTTATCTTAGAGTGCACAACTTGAACAAAGTCTCGAGATTGACCAATACCCACGAGCTAAGTCATCGGTCTTCGATGTCATATGTCCCAAACTAGTTGTGCCATGACAACACCACTGAGTATGAATTTCGGGCTAACTCGGAGGAAATAAGGTTTATCTGAATGACGCAAACAAGGGGGTCTTGCGTAGCGAATCCCAAGATCGAAGGTACGTTTCATGTCAGACAAGAAAATATATGGACAAAGAACATAGGAAATTCATATATAGACGAGGAAATAATATGTTCAACCACTATTACTAGAAACCTTTCATCAATGTTTCATTAATTTTAGATTAGATTTCGATCGAGCTCAAATTACATACAACAAAAATTCTTGACATTATTTGGCCAACCAATCTTGGTTTCCTTGAAAACTTGAAATTTATAGGTGAAGGCACTGCTTGGTTTCCCCACTCTCTAGTTACTATCCATAGAATCTAGGTAACATGTCTTCTTTTCTTCCAATGCCCTTTGTGCTTCGCACAATTGCATGATTGTATCCTGTGCTTCCCAGAGCTACCTTTTGAACCACTTCATGTTCCCTTCGCAGCCTTGTGATACTAACACCTCAAGGGTCTTTGCTTCCAAATGTCATCTTAATTATTTATTTTCCTAATAGGGTTTGGCAAGCAAGATTTGTGCCTGCTCTAGCTGCTGAGTCGGCCCTCGAACGTTAGCTCCCCTGGCATATGCCCTCCTTGTCCCACTCACTCTTTCCCAACAAGTTCTTTCAATAGGCTCCAGCCAAATAGTGCGCATAAGTAACTCCTCAACAATCGATCTTTCATGTGACTCACTTAAGACTTGGGTTTCCCCAGCTTCCTTATTCTTCCTTGACTTGCCCCTTTTCTGGGGTATCTGTTGTGCGGGAGACATGTCTTCCAATTCCCTTCCCTTTGATGCGACTTCTTCCACAACAACCCTCGTGAGGTGTAATATTAGTGTTCCTGGACACAGATGAGAGTTTCCCTTTGAAACCTTGGGGGTGCCCACCGTGAGTAAGAACAAATCCCAGTATTGTTTGGGATCAATGTTGGCACGTCTATTGCTTCGCATACCCTTTCTTATGTTGCAAGAGGTTCCCATGGTACAATGCGTATCTGTTATACGCGAAGAATTTGGTGAGGGCCTGAGGAATAAATATTGATCGATCTGGGCTCACGAGATAAACTACCAACAATGCATAAGCTTGACTGATGAGCAGAATGAAAGCAGGACATCCAGAATTTATAACCGAGCATGCAATGGGTGGAAACATGTTGGGGAACACTGAATTCATGGTGAATAGATGTTTTGAGCTAAACTAAAGATTTTCTATGGCACATCCGCATGATGAGTACGTTCCAGGGCGTGCGAGGTACAACTGTTAAGAGGTTTTGAGCATATGTGATACGAGCACTGTGATTTCTTATCTTTCAATCCTTCATGATGAGTTGATAATGGTCGATGCACTTACCGATGTGACTTTTGTTTAGACAAATGGCCTCAACCTGAAGCCCATAATGGCTTCCTTTATGGCAGGACCTAACTTGTTTGGAACATACACGTACTTTTAACACACGTTTGACTCTGACATCATTTCCTGACTCCAAGGGCCAACTGGCCACTGGTGTGATTTCAAATCTTATGATTATTCCATAGCCAATATTTCATATTGTGGCACACAGACATAACCCAACTGAGGGTAGGACATAACCCAACTGAGGGTAGGCTTCAAGAAGTGCGGCACCTTCTGGTTCGATTCTGACCACTTTTCTGCTATGCTTTGGCGCCATTTCAACTCAAATCTGCAACTAATGCCCTCGGGTTTCGAATTTCCTTCCTGCAATTGCTGATATGCCTGATGCTTTGAATGGATACATGTATTTCTTCCTGCAGGGTTGAACTTAAAACAACTCAAACAGATCACATAATAATCATTAAACAACAGGGGATCTTGAAATGAACCCTGCGCATGTGTATAGCGATTATGTTCTGAACATGATGGATTTAGAGATGATTATCAAATTCTCATGGGAACACACGAACTCTTAGCTCATGATCTCATTATCATAACTAAATCGGGATAGCATGCGCACGATTTGGCATGATTATTTGGCGCTACAGGAATAGGCTTATTCCCGTAGCGCGTTTGACAATTTAAAATTTGAAATTCCAATGGCATAAAGGAGACACTTCTAGTTTAAACAATGTTTTTCATAACTAAAACTCAAACAAATCATCAAAAATTAATGCAAACCATGAAATATAAACAATCTTAAAAAATGAAAACAGTCGAAAACGGAAAATGAGGGATGGGTAAGGAGGGTTTTAGGACAAGGGTTTCTTACTTAAACCAAGACAAAAATAGAGACTAACAGTAACTATGAGTTTTTTGGGGGCCAAATAGTTATTGCAACCAGCATGACTATAGTGAATCCATCCACTATATGTGTTATGGTTATTTGATTGTATCATTAAGGATGAGCCTGAGTTTTACACAACATGGTTTTGATTGCAGTTCGATTAATTTGAAGCAATATTGTATTAGATTGATAGCTCGGCACGATGGGTTGACTTCTAATGTGACTGTGTGTTTAGAATTGTCAAATGGGAATGTTTCATTATGGTGTTTTGGGTGGCTGCCCACTGTGTATGATATGGATATTTTGGGTTGCGCTCTCAGAGATAGTCACAGAGTTTTAAACATGGCCTTGTTGCAATTTGATTATTTGTATTATGCAGTCAGATATGTTGTTGTTGCCTCGTTGTGTTGGATGAATAATCCAACATTTTGAATGTTTAGATTCAAAGGAAAAATTTGGACCTATACAGCCATAGAAATGAAATTGTGTTTTGTCGAATGGTTGTATTTTTCCCAGTTTAGTGTGAGTTGAAATGGTGATTGGTTATCTGGGTGTTTAAATGACAAGCCAGGATCTTTGCAAAGTGAATATGGATCATTCTGTTGACTGTTCATCGGGTATTTTAAATGAATTTCATGCACAGTGACAAGAACAAGTGTTGTGACAGTATAACCAGAGTGCAGTTTAATTATTAAATAAATGTAGAGACATAATCGAGCATGATTTTTTATGCCCTCATTTGATGAGCAAAGTGAAAGTAATTGACTGTGTGTTTATTTGGAAATTGCTTATGGATAAATGGGATAAAACAGAGCTCCCCTACAGATTGTTGTGGAAAGCATATTGTTTTGATTGATTGGCACTTTGTAAATATTTGGTTATGAACAGTGAACTAGTTAATACACAGTAATTGTTATTGGGTTGCAATGATCATTTGGTTGGTGTATCTCCTTTTAATAGAATGATTATATGGATTACTTGATTAATTTTATGAGAAGTACCTGCTCTCATTCCCCACCATTATTTCGATTTTTTCTAATTACAACCCCATCACCTTCCCACATTCACTTTTCGCTCCCTGTTCTAAAATTAATTACAGTCAAGAATTTTTTTTTGTTGAAGCAGTTGGCAATAGTAATGTCTTGGTTGAATTAGAGTGATGTTTTCTTTGGTTTGCAGTTGATTTTTGTTGTCCTTGAGAAGTAACCATGTTTTTCTCCCCCTCATCATATCATGTTTTGCTCAATACAAACCCCTCACATATCCCAAGACCTTTTATTCACCCCCTGCTCATTGATTAATAGTTAAACAATTTGTATGGATTGGATTGTGTGAGATTGATACATTGTTGAGCCAAAATCTATTTCATATTTTTAAGAGTTGTCATGTATGGTTATTTAAAAGACTACTTTCTAATCAATCATGCATGCAGGAATGAGTTTTTTCAGCTGAGGTAGCCATGGCTTAGGAAACCGAGGCAGAGGTAATTGGAACAGAGGCCTAAGAAGGCCAAGGTTCTCCATACATTTTGATGTTGACTCACAAGAGCTTGGCCAGTTGTTTCAGGCCATATTTTTCAATTGGATTGGGCAAGGAGTGGTCCAACTAAGGCCTGAAAAGCCTCCTTTCCAAGTTCCACAAGCCCCTAGTACCCATGTGCCTCCTCACATCTCATTGCAACCCAAGGTTTCTGAAAATGATGGATGGAAAGAGATTGTCCACCTGGCAATCTCCCAACATCGTGGTTGGCCTAATTTATCCCTACCTTCTCATTCACCTATTAACCCCATTGTCCAAGTTTCCCCCCACTCACCAGTGCAGTCCTCTCATGCTAGAAAAATATTGAAAACCGAGGCCCACCATGCCCTTAACAAAGGAAAAGCCATTGCTTCCCCTTCCTCACCCTCCAATGGCTCTAACAAATCCATGTCTTCCCAGATGCATTTGAGGGACTATTTTTCCCACATGATCAATGAGATTAAGCATAAAGCCTAAGTGAAGCCAAAGACAAATTTAGGAAAATCGAAAGGTGACAACAACAATAAAGGAAATATTGCATCTCAGAGTGGGAAATATGGCTTTTGAGTTTTTATTTTATCTATTGTTGATGATAGTTGACTTCAAGATTTTTTTGGACAGAATGTTTTATTTTTGGACGTATGAGTAATACTTTTTTTGAAAATAATTTCAAATATCATGAGCTAAATTGTCAAATATGAATATGATGATGGGAGCCACAAGGATGTGTGTTTTTCTTAACTAACTAAGTTATGTTATGATTGTTATGAGCTAAAGGGAGTCACAAGGGGTCCCGTCTACTAGTTATTATTTATTTATAACCTTTATTATGATTATTACTTTTCCCCCTTAACTAAAAAGTTGGTTGAATCTCTTTTTAACTTAACTAATGAGGTGGTTCAACTACCTCAACCAATTTTGATTTGCTTAAAGGCAAAAGGAAAAGGAGGAACAAGAGGAGGATAGAAGTAGAAGCATACTAAGGTTTTCTCTTTGAGTTTATGTTGAGATAGTTCAGTTTTCATTCATTAATTTATTCATCACAAACCTAATTCTCTTTTATGATAGTAGGGTCTTATTGTAGACAACAATATTCAGGGCTGAATTACATCATCCAGACACTTGTTTTTCAAAGGTGTTGATCTATCTTTGATAGTATGTGTAGACTTGTCTGTTTGTAAACTAGATTTCATGACTGACAAAGGATATTGTGCAGAGTCGAGTGGGCAGCAATCTATGGCAAGTTGATCTAGCTTTTAGAGTTCAATTTTGGTTTTCTGTCAGAGGTCCTTTTGTATGTTCCATCGGGGATGTCTAAGTTTGACTTTGGTCCAAAATTTCTGTATGAGATTTTGTAAAGAAAATGACTCTTTGGTTAATTGGAGTGAAATAAAGGATTTATTTATGTCTAATATGTCTTTATTATCATTTGGTGTCTTTACTTCTGTCTTTACATTTATTTCAACAACTGTTATATTCAGAAAATTGCATAAAAAGTAAATTTTCAGAAAGCTTTTTATTGATAAAAGACTAGCCTAAGCACTAGTAATTAATACTTGTGAGTTAGGATGTTATTTTTGTTCACTATAAACATAGGGTGAGATTCTCGTCTATTTTTATTTACCCAAGCATAATCTGAAAATGCTTGAGTAAGATCATTTCATATCTTTTCCTCAACAACAGTTTCCTTCTCTTCTAACCAAGTTGTGAAGAGGACAAATTTTGTGGTATGAGAGATTACTTTGTGACACGGTTTTGTTGGTACATTAGTCACAACTACCTCTGGTATCCTATAGGGATGATCCCCCAGAGTAAGAATTATGCTACGAGGTCAAGACTCATAAACAACATGATGCCTCCACATATATGGTTGTCCTAACAAAACTTCATAGAATTCCGGTGGGGAAACATCACATAATACCTCATCCTTGAAGGGATTCATGTATTATGACATGTGGCACTATTGGCTGACACAAATATCTCATCCCTGGTGGAGCCATCCGATGTTCTATGGCTCCGGGTGTGGTGTTGTCAAAAAATTCAACTACTTGAAGACCTTTTCTTAGATGAGGTTCTTCTCACTTCTGCTATCAACAATAAATGCAACGGGGTCCCCTTCACCCACATCTATGAATGGAAAAGGCGCTCCCCCACCTTAGGATTTTCTAGTTCTTTTGGTTGGATTGTTGTGGTTGTGATAGTAGCAATGGATTGTTGGGTTATGCATCAACTATTTGTCTCCTTTTATTATTGTCTGAATTAGAGTTTGAGTCAGGGATCAGCTTTGTTTCTTTGAGATCGACCACCAGTGACTGTTTTGAGCAAAATTCATCGATGTTGTGCCAAGAGATTTTGTAGAAGTCACACCACTTCATAGTGTCCTTCTTTGTCTTCTCGCTACCCTTCTTTTCCTGTGGCTTGGACTAGTTTTATTGAGGTTGATTGTTTTATGAGTTAGGGTTTCCTTTACCATACTTTGGTTGTTATGGATTTCCAGACCCAAATTCCCTCTTGTTTTGTTGCTTAAACTTATGCTTGATTTGATATGATATCTATAAGCGACTCCCAGTGATGATATGTCCATAAAATCCATTTCGGTTTGGATGTACCTATGTTGAGCCCCGTGGTATTTCAAAACCAGATGTCGCTTAGAGTATTTGATACCCATCTTGGTGTGCAAGGTATGGAAGGTATTTGTGAACTATGGCATTGGTTGGTCCCACTTTTGATGCAGCGTGGTCCATCTCATGTACTGGTCATCATAGTTTCCCACAGGGTAATATTGCTCCTTGACCGCATCCATAAAAAAATACTAAGTGGGCTCAGCCTCAAATATTCCAGACTCCTCTGTGGAATTTTTCTCCCAGTAAGTTTCCCACCAATGTTTGACATGGAGGAGATCCTTAAGGAGCACAAATGTGATCTTTTATCTATCGAAAAAATTGTGAATAGAAAAAAAACCTTCTGGCAAATTTAACCATTTTTCCAAAGCATCTACATCGATTTGACCTTCAAATATGGGAATATCAAAATTAACGTGTACCTTGAATGGGGTAACATATCCAAAGAGACTGCTTGAAAAATACGCACCTGTTATTGTCGACAATCATTGAAGGATTTGGGCAAAGTTCTCCAAGATCCCGTTCCTCTATTTCGCGAGTACTTTCTCAAGAAACACCTTGATGAGATATTTTTCTCCCTCATTCTTCTTTTCTTCCACCATGGGAGGTCTCTTGGGCTGGAGAGAGTGGTTTTCCTGAAGAGAAACTAGCTCAAGACTCAATTATCTATACCCTGACCTCGTCGGGGACATCCACTAAGAATTGAAAAGGCATAGCCTGATATGATACCACTGATCCGGATTAGTTTGAGAATGAAATGAAGGTAGAGATATAACAATGAAATATATAGAGATATTGCAATAAACACACAGATACAGTAATGCACATTTTTTTATTATTAATGAGAGAATATACAAAAACTGTAAAATTACAGTGTGAATGACTCGCTAGAATGGTGGCATCTTATCTCTGAGAAGAGATGTGATGGCTATCCTCATTCACAAGAAGATGATGATGTTTACAATGAGTCTCTAGAGGCCTTTTCAACATAAAGAAAATCAAAAACCCTAACCCCGGAAGATGAAACGTCAAATGGTTTGGAGGCCCTAATGGGGGTAGTTTGTACGTCAAATTCCCAATGTCGTAACTTTTGCATACGATCTTTGTTTGGGGTACATGATAGCTCATTTGAAAGGTCTATCCGAGGAATACACATTTTTTCATCATACTTTTGTTAAATCCTACAATGTGATTGTTGTGTGACCAAAAATTGTTGTTTAGTGCCTCAAAATGACCCAAGAAGTTTAGGACCCGAAAAGATGTAGAAAAACTACCAAGATAAAAACCCCTATTTTGAGCTAGTGAAATAGGTGGGTGGCCACCGATTTCCACCTGGATCATACAAAGGCTTAACTTGCCCTAATTTTTATGGAAGTTTTTGACCAAGATGGTGACCACAACACAAAGGAAATTCTACATCAGAATGATGGAGCGAAATATGCATCATCACGGTCTTGTGAAACTATTATTTTTGGAGGAGCTCAAGAAGAAAGATGACACTTGGGAGGATTTCATAGCCTAGAAACAGTTTGGGGAAGTTCAAAAAGAAGATACAGAACATAATTCTGAGGAAGCAGGGACATAATGTGAAGAGGTTGAAGAGAAGCGTGAAGGGGATGAAGAAAAGTCTGAGGAGGTCGAAAAAGAATGTAAAGAAGCTGAGAAACCTGAGGAAGAAAAAAGGGAATCAGGTACAAAAAAATATGACCCTAATTTTGAGGAAGAGGAAAAATAATTCTAGGTTATATCGAGTCTAAATAATCCTAAAGCACAAACAAATAGAGGAGCTTCGGTGACACCTACTCCACCAAGGATGACAAGGAGTTGGTCCGCCAAACTCGCTGGAGAATTGAGTCAACCTTAGAGAACAACAGAGAAAGAGGTAATACTTGAGATTCCTCCCAAGAAAAAGAAGTCAAGGATTCTTGACGAAATGGTAATTTTGCATGAGCATTTTGTAGAGAATAATGAATTGCATGGTGACCCCAAAATTGCAAAAATTGTTGAAGAGATCCAATCAGGTAGTTTTTCCACAAATGAAATCCTAGGAGAAAAGTCAATGGATGAATTAATTGGTGTTGACAACTCAATAGAAAAGGAGAAGAGGATTGGTAGATTAAAGAGAAAAATCATGGATGTGACAATTGTAGATGAGTCATTAAAAATGAAAATATATTGTTGAAATATTGTAGTGTCATATTCCAAGAAGAAATTTCTCATTTGAAAAAGGAAATCAAGAGTTCACTAAGGAAGGCTCAACGATGGTACAAGTAGGCCAAGAAGTTTCACCTACTTAATCAAAGGATCAAAGCCAGACTTGAAGGATTACATACAGGGACTTCTGAACTCAATGTATCTACTCATGTGTCCATCCAAGCCTAACACAAGACTCATAAAGTATTAGGAATTTTGGAAATCATTTTTGAAGGGTGACTAAAGCTACATTTTTGAATGAGGACATGCAACTCCTCAAGCATTGGGGAGATGTAGGGTCCTTGTTTTGATGTATTTTGGTACAGTCTACAATACTTTATCTTACTATTTACCTTACCATTTTCCATCCTATTATCTTATAATGACATATATTTTACCATCTAGCCCTCAAAATGCATTTTTGGTTCAAAGGTAATAATCTTAACCTAAGTATTTCATTTTTCCTTGTTTGATGAATGAAATGTATTAATTACTCGATCTAATGACATTACTAGAACATTGCTATAGTTTTTTGAACAAGTTCTATATATACCTCAATGGTTGAGATATTTTCCACCCGTTCCAACCGATTTAGAGATATGGGTTCTGGAGATAATCAAGTACACATGGACATCCACTGTCCAATTTGACCAACACTACAACATCAGAGGCACTATGTCAAATCTACGTTCTAACCGATTCATGTAATGTACATAAATTCTTTGTGATTTCATGCCTTCGGTCATGGAATCGTAACATAATGACTTGTCAAGAGATTTTTTTGTTTGAATTGGTTTGTTCGAAGCTAAAATTGTAATATCTTGATTATGTTTAGTGGATTGCACATGATTGGAATTTTGACATTTGTTAGCCTTTAATTTGAAAATCATTGTATAAATATCAGAGGCAATCATGCCTGAACATAGGAATTGATAGACTGATATAGCATTAAGGAGACGGAACACACTCTGTTCAAGCATCCATGTACTCTGTTAATTCTAGGATATAAAGATTGGTTCATGTGCATTCCTTTGTTACATTCCTGAGCTTGTAAGTGTTAGCAGGCATACTTCTGAGAGAAGGCAGGGCCCCCTTCATCTCATAAGTAACATCCTAGCTTTTTTTTGTTTATATATTTGTTACATTAGAATTAATTATAATTTCGTTATTGGAATTAATTCATTAAGTTCAATTCCTGTAGATAGTATGATCATAATTCTGTAGTGAGATCAATTAATTAGTGTTTCACTTTCATTTATGTTGTAGTTCAACTAATTTTTTTGAACATGAAGCTTCACAAGCCTTGATCAGACGTATTGGCTTTTGATTGTGTTGCTTTTGTTTCAAGATAATGATTGTCAATCTGGCTAGCAGAGTGGATCCAATGGAGTATTGTTGGCTATAAAAATCTATATCCAACCTGCAATTCGACTTTAGAATGTCCATTGTTAAGTGATCAATTAGATTGAATTTATTTCATAGTTTATTGGAATGGTGTGTCTTTGAGATTTGTTCTGCGTATATTTTTCCTATTGCTTAATAAGTCTACAAACTTAGATTTATAATTAATGTATTGAATTACTATTACATAATTCACCCAACAATGGTAAACAACTTTTCCTATTGAAGTAGATGCCCTACTTAGACAACCCAATAGATTTGTATGTTCCATTAGTGAGTGCTCTTTATCTAGTGTCCATGATTTGGTTCACTATATCTTGCACAATGTATTTAGCTTTGATCTCTATATGGGCCAAGTGTTTTTCCACCTTTAAGGTGTCTAATAGAGGCAGAAAATATAGTCAAAGAAGCTCCACATTAGACATGGTGTAGGTTGAGGAATGGTGGAAGATTTAATTCAAAAACATCCTCACCCACAACCTTGGAGATAGTGTAAGGATCATATAAAAGTGGTCTAAGCTTCCAATGGCAGCCCATGAGTTTCTAGGATTTCTACAAGTGCAACCATACCTTATCACTACCTTATCACTACCTTATCACCAACCTAAAAATTGTGTGGAACCCTATGTTTATTGTGTTGCTATTTGTACTTGGTGTTTTCTTTCTATAAAATATCATGAACTTGTCACTAGATCCATTCAACAAATTTTGTTTATTTCTCTGCCTCATTTTGAGCATGGGATGACTCTTCGTGTGTTGATGCAATGGATAAAGATACTTCAATTAATGCCAATGGTTGCAAGCCCCGGAACACTTGAAAGGGTTGTGACCAATAGAATTAAAAAGAGTTTTGATGTAGTTGTGTTGAACATAAGGAAGACTACTTAAACTTTCTAGACATAAACTGTGTGAGAGTTTATGAAACATCCTACATTTCAAGTGGACACTCCACCCATCATCAGGGACGAATAAAGATATAATGGTATTGAAAATAGTCCTTGCAGTAATGATTTAAAAGAAGAAATGAGGTGGCCAACCATTGAAAATTATTAATAATTTAACAAATGACCATTTGATAAATGACTCTTGGAAAATTAGTAATGAAATGATTATATAAAAATTAAATAATTATTATAATAATAATGGTTAAAAGAATTAATAAGAATTTGATAAATGAAAATTAAAAATAATTTGATGGAAGTTGAGAATTAATAATAAAAATGATATGTGTTGACTATAAAGACGATTAAATTAGAAGTAGAAATTAACCAAAAAAAGTCCCCAGGGTTTCTTTATAATAAATGATTCATAAGCACGAGCCCAGGAGTGTTTACACATTATCAAAATAAAAAATTCAAAGGCACTTATACTCAAACTCGACCTCGAGAAGGCTTTTGATTGCATCGATTGGGACTTCCTCAGATTGATCCTGATTCAGACAGGATTTAGCCACTCAATGATAAAGTGGATCATGATTTGTGTGGTTAGTGAAAATCTTTCCATCTTGGTTAATGGTGAATCCTCCTCTTTCTTTCGCATTGGAAAAGGACTACGATAGGGCTGCCCCCTCTCCCCACTACTCTTCATTTTGGCTATGGAAACCTTGAGTCTGCTCCTCAAATCAGGCCAAGCAGAAGCTAAGATCACTGGAATAAAGGTAGCCATGACTATCAAGATATTACACCTTATTTTCATCGATGATGTCATCATCATGATGAATGAATCCATTCAGGAATGGAAAGTGATTAATGAGATCCTAAAACTCTTCTGCAGCATGACAGGTTTATCGATCAATTGGGACAAATCGACTTTCCACTTTGCTAACCTACATCAAAAAACTTTGGATCGGCTCAAAGGTATATTTCCATACTCTTTCACTCATCTTTCCTCTAGTTTTAATTACCTGGGATATTTTTTAAAATCAGACTCCTACAAACCGACAGACTGGAACTGGCTTATTGCCAAAGTTCAAAAAACGATGGGCCACTAGTGCACATGGTGGCTCTCCCTTGGAGGATTATTCACTCTCATTAAAGTAATGCTTGAAGGGAAACCTGTGTACCGGATGGCTCTAGCAACTATACCTGGTACATTTCTCACAAATCTTCACAGACTGATCTATTATTTCCTCTGGTCGGACTGCTCTGGACACTCCCGACAACATCTCAGCAATTGGCAATCTCTGGCAAAACCAAAACACAAAGGTGATTGGGGGATTCAAAAATTACACCATTTCAGCCATGCACTCGTGACCAAATCCCTATGGCACGTGTTGACTTCATCTGGAATATGTCACTCTATCATTAAAGAAAAATACCTCAACCATCACTCTGTAAACAACTGGATGCAATCTGATTCTGTTACCACTAGAGTGACCAGAGAAAATTCATATTTTTGGAGGAATTTAATAAAAAAAAAACACTTGATCTCTCACTGGATCTGTTGGCTTCCAGGATCCAGCCATTCTATTGAACACGGTCGTGATTGCATTCTTGGACTAGGCAATGTATCCATTCTCCCACCATAGCTGGTAACCCACCTCCATACAAAAAACATTTGGTTCCTTTACCAATAAAGATTCCTCTCTAGATTGGCACATCTTCTAGACAGTTGGATCATGAGCGACGCACTTGGCCTCAATGCAGAACTTGCTCCCTTTTGGAATACCCAATGCTCGGCTCTTGCACTCTTAGGTATACACCTAAATGATTCAGATGATATACTCCAGTGGTCGGGGGTGACCATTCGAGACAAATTACAGTCTAGAATGTCTATGTAGACATCACAAACACACTCTAGCACACAAACATCAGAGGCTGGAGAAAACAACTTTGGTCCTGGCATCTTCCGCCTAAGATCAAATTCTTCACTTGGATTTTGATTGCTTATAAATTAAATACTTGGGACATACTCCAAAAAAAAGGTTGGACTGGACCAAACTTTTTCCACTTGTGTCACATTGATGTTAAATCTACATATCATCTTTTTAATAAATGTTCTTTTTCCAGAAAAGTTTGGGACAAAATTACTTTGGCACTTAATATCAAAACCAAATGGGATGGGCCAAACCTCTCAAAATATTTTGAATTTTGGTCTCATAGAGAACACGACCATATACATCTTCCATCCCTGGTTTGTTGGTCTATCTAGTTGGTCAAGAATAAAACAATTTTTGAAAATGGAATCCCCTCCACTGGCACTACAATTTACAAAACACTTGGTTTTCTTAAAACCTAGAATGAGCTTCACTCTAACAAGACAAGACTACAGAACAACAAGAAGGTCCCCGACTTAGAGGACATCCAAACAGGTTGGTTCGATGGAGCAACGCAATCTAATGGCGATCATAGTGGCACAGGGGGGTTGATTAGAATTACAAAAACTATTTCTATAAATGGACCTTCAACTGTGGCCCGAGCACCAACACTAGGGAATAATTATTGGGTGCATGGGCCACACTATACTTGGCTTCTAGACTTCATATTGAAACCCTCCAGATACTCGAGGAATCCAGGACTATTATTGAGTGGTTGAACAACATGGGGGAACTTCAAGCCATCTACCTCTCAACTTGGAAGGATGGAATTAGACTACTTCAACTCACCTTCAAAAAACTCAGCTATAAACATATCTATCATGAACATAAAAAATCAGCAGACCATCTATCAAAGGTTGCTCTCCAGAAAAAAGTGGGTATCATAACTTATAATCATTACATAGATGGTCATGAGGGCCCTCCTCTTTTTATAACTCTTTTCTAAGATCAACTTCTCTCTCCACAGTGGTCTCTTATGATATGAAAATTAGATTTTACTTCTGATCTCATAAATTCTATTCTATTAAAAAGAAAACTATTTTTTTTGCTAGTCTTGACAGCCTCCTAGCAGCTTTCTTTGTTTTTTCTCGCCTTTGCTTTCTTCTATGAACTTTTCATCCTCATTGGTCAAGAGACCACTATAGGAGAAAGTTTTTTACTTTTATCAGTAGCCTCTACAACTGTAATTGTAACCATATGTTTTGAGAATACATTATATATTAATATAATGGATAAATTTTCCCGTTGGAATTTTTTTTTATTAAAATTAGATATTAACCTAAAAGAAGTCTCAAGGGTTTCTTTATAATAAATGAATCATAAACACGAATTAGGAAATTAAATGAAAAGAAGAGAAATTTAAAGTTTTATTAACTTTGAATTCTTCCAATTTCCTTATTGTAAGGTTTTATCCGCTTCTTTTTACCGCTTAGGAATTACTCTTTTGGAATCCTATTCACCTTTCCTCTATTCTCTTCTCAATTCCCCATGATTTATCCTTTTCCATTTAATTCCCTAATTCATCCTTATAGCTTGATTTTTTAATGCTTATTCTTTAGACATATACCCAGCCTTTTTTTGGTTAATTTTTAATTCCAAATTAATCTTTTTAACATTGTTTAATATTCAATGCATATCACAATTTCATTTGCACCGGGAAGATTCTAGATCTGAGAATATGTCACGGATAGGATTTGTTATTGGTTTCGGGCTCCATGAGTGCTAAAGGAGGTGGTGAGCAGGTTCCTCTTCCCCTACCCTTAGCAGATGGAACTGCCTTCAAGCATTTTCTCATCCCTCAAGGCAAGAAACCCGCCTCCGCCCCGCCCCCCAAATTTGTCAAAAAACTCGATGATGTTCTGGTCATCGCCCTTACTCCAGAGTAGCCGATGCAGTTCACAGTTTCTTTGGAAGATCGGGCCTTAGTGGGGCAGTTCACCGGCATTTGTCCCTCGCCACACACTACCAAAAACTGGATCCAGAAGAACTGGTGCCCTCTAATCACCAGTAGTGTCACCTGCTAACTTGTAGGTTGTGGGTTTTTTCTGTTCGAATTTATATCCAGAGATGATCGTGTCCTGATCTTCAGAAATGGGACCTACTTCATGGGGCCCCAAGGGTTTTATTTGAATCGTTGGACCCTTGAATTTGATCCTACTCTAGATGTGCCTGATGCAATCCTGGTGTGGTCCATGCTTCCTAATCTCTTGATCCATTGTTGGATGCCCTCCTCATTGTAGTCCATTGGCAATGAGCTTGGCAAATAGATTGACAGAGAAATTAATATAGATCAATACTCATGTGCTTGTATTTGTGTTGAATTTCACTTAGAAGATGGATTACCGGAAGCCATAAAATTGACTATAGGAGATTGGCAACACTTCCAGAAGATATATTACGAACAATTACCATTCAAATGTCGACACTTCCATGATTATGGGAATTTCCAGAAGAACTGCCCAAAAATCCCTCAAACCCAGCAAGAAAAAGATCCGGAAGAGGGGTGGCAGCAAGCCAAAAGACATAAGACAAATCCTAAATCTGGATCGTACAGAAAGGGGAAAAACCCTAATCCCTTTCTAGCTAGAAAGGAAGCTCCGATGCAAAAATGCAGCTCAAATTTGGTAATATTTTTTCATCCTGGAAGATTTAGCAGCCGAAGGAAACATTGTAGAAAATGACCCGCCCGTCAACCTATCCATCCCAGAAAAAGAAGCAACAAATCCAACTTCGGTTACCAACGTGGCCAAATCCAACTCCGGTTACCAAGAAGACCCATCCTCGACCACTCAGCAAGATCCAGGGACAGAGGAAGATCTATCGAAAGAAGAGGAAAGATAAATGGGACCATTACAAATCACTAAGAAAAATTCACGGAGAGGAAGAAAATCAACAAAGGAGCGTAGAGAAGAAGCAACCTATAAGGACAAGTTGCAGGGAGGACAATCTACCCTGGAAGGGTTGTTCAACCCTAGAATTATGCGGCAACAAGGGTAGATCTCTAAAGGGGATGTCACCACCAATAGAGGTAAGTAATGAAGGTCGTCTCTTGGAACTATAGGGGACTAGGGAGCAAGCAGAAAGTAGAAGATGTTACAAGTCAAAATTGCTCAGATGGATTAGTGTCACATTGTCCCTATCAATCATCGTAAGTGTCGCATCTTCCCTACAAGTTTCACAAGTTTCACAAGTTGATCACTAGTGTCGCAAACGATGTTCAGACATAATGCCATGATAACGACACTAAGGAGGCACTTATGACATCTCACATGACTGATTTGAAGGAGGAGAACTGGTTTACTGGGATCAAATGACTCTTGACACCTAAAAGGAACCCTGAAACAGAGGTTTGGAGGGGGAACGCTCCCCTACTTCAGCTGCAGAAGCGTTGGCGCTCCCCTATGATGCTTCAGGGAGCGTTATAACGCTGCCCAGACCCTTTTGGAGGAGCGCTGCTCATCTTAAGAGTGTTGGCGCTTCCCCAAGGCTTGCCAAGGAGCACTACAACGCTCTGAGACCCCTTATGAAGGAGCACTCCCTAATCTGGGTTAGTTGTTATCCCGTTGAGAAGAATAAGGGGAGGAACATTCGAGATTAGGAGGCAGTTGTGCTCGAATTCTTGTTTTCATCAACAGATACCTGATCTAAGGAGAAGGTTCCCAACTGGTTCTAAACATAACTCAAGAGGTTAGGCTCCTCCCAACCTATATAAATAGGCTCTATGATGGTGGAAAGGGGGGGAAGAATTGAACATATGAAACTTATGATCTTGGAGGAAACTTACAGTCAACCAAAGGAGAGTGATCAGTGAAGCTGTTGTTATGCAGGTTGTGGATCTTTCAGGCAAGGGTTAGATGAAGAGGACTTGATGAAGCTGTCGCATTCGCATCTACGATTGTAAGTACTACTGTCATTATTCTCATTAATCTGACATGCTTGGCATGTTTCTTTCTAGTTTGTGTCTGATGTTACATGAACTTATCATTTAGTGATAGATCTGTTTTCAAGCTAATATCAATAGAGTAGGAAGTGGTCGTATCTTGTTTTATCCGCAGAACTCGGCGAGGAGCAAAGGATTGGAGCGCAACTCGG
>JASDQU010028268.1:0-14944 GCA_032191745.1 Picea mariana | reverse complement strand
GGGGTCATTTTAAGTATTTTGAATCCTCTTTTCCTACTATGTTTGGAAGATGTCTTAAATGTGAGCAGATGATTCACATATATATCTTGGTTCTCCCATATTTTATGCCTTGGATCATTTCTTTTTATGCATTTTGACAAACAAAACAAAAAAAATCTTGGAACATAAATTGATGGAATGGGATGTTTCTGTTGTTTGTTGCCTTCATTCAACAATGGGAATGGATAACTTGAGTGTTTCTAATTTTGGTCCCAAACAAGAAAAATGAAATGATCCCCTTCATGTGTATCTACACCAAAGCATCTCTATAATGATTATTGACTGTGTGATAGAACCAGAGATCCCAATGCAATAATTGTTTGCTGAAATCCACATGTTTCCCATACTGAGTCTCTATCTATGGTCGTGTTTGAACAATGTCTAGTAAGCACAAGAGATAGCTTTAATACTACATAAATAACAAGATTCAGTTATAGGATTGTGGAAGCCTTGTTGTTGATGGTCATGACATACTTATCATACATACTTTCCATGAGTGATAAAGACAAGAAATCCTTGCAAGTGATCCATTGCTTGGTTGTTTGTTACCAATGAACACATTACTTATGGGTTGTCTTTTCCCTCGACATTTACCAAAACAGATATGAACAACAAATTTTGTTTTGGGGAGAAGTTGGTGTGCCAATTGTTGGAGATCATTGGTAACAATAACAAGTGTTTTTGTTTCAAAAACAACAAAGAGGCCATATGAAGAATTGATTAAGCACTTGGGTTGAAGTTGATTTTGATTGCATGAGGACATGTTATTCCTTCAGTTTGGGGAAGGAGTTACTATGCATGATGTGGTTCTCTCTCCTTTGTCATTCATATTTATTTTTCTCATGCATGTTGTTTTTATACAAAGTGCGAAAATGATTTGAGGATATCTTGAGATTGGAGAACTGGGTATCCAAGAAATTAGGTGAGGAGAAGCATTACATCAGGATGAACAAACCTACTCAATTTCTCACAAACCTAGTTCATAAATTTCTAGAAATAAAGCATAGTCACCTACAACCAAATTGTTTTTTTCTCAAGATATGTTATGTGGGTATCTCTAATTTTTGGTATGGAGAAGCATTGATATAGTCAAAAATTGCTTGCAAAATTTCACCAAAACCCAATTTGTATTTTGTGAGAAAAATATTGTTGTTACCTATAGCAAGATGTTGTTGTTGCATATTATTGTTACTCCATCAGAATTGATACAAATCACTTCAAAACTATTTTCAAAGGTATGTTGGCTATGAAAATTGAGCATATCACTGCTAAGAATATCTAGGTGACCAGGGATTGAGAAATAATAAGTTAGATCACCTATTTTTGTTCATGATTGGCCCTTAATGACATGTTTTTGAAGATGACTCTTTTATAAGAAATGTAAACTTTGCAAAAATGAGACAGACATTATTTGAAGAGGTTTCAAAGTGTTATTTGATATTCTATCAACATCATCAGTTGGGAAAACAAATTTGGTTATTGTTCATAAAAAAAAAAATGAAAGAAACATTTGGATGGGTCCTTACAAATTGGATGCAAAGGTATTTAGTTGCATGAGGACATGCAACATATTCTATTTGGGGGATATGTTGGGTCGTTGATTTGTCACAATTAATATCACTTCCAAATATCCATTTCATTCATTTTACTTCCTCTTACCACTCTTCTACCACTCCATTTACCATAATTTCTCATAAAATACCATATCATACTTATTTATGCTTTAGTGCTTAAGTAATGTTCATTTTCCTTTATTTTTAATAGATTAAGAATTATTATGCATGATTTTATTGATGACGGTTTAAGAGGAAATTCCAACCTCCAAGGTTGAAATACTGGCACACCACCATGTGGAAATATACAACATGAGTTGTGTTCCCGGGTTCGATGGCATGGATTTGTGACTCTCAATTCGTACCCAGGTCTAAGATGACATCCTCCAACTCGAGGTCAAGTGATCCCAATCAAATATGTTCCAGATAAGAAGAGACAGATTTTCATTGCAATTTGATGTAGATGAGGACAGATCTCAAAAATCCGAGACATGGGTTTTGTCTAGAATGGGCTCAATTAAGTTTTTGCGAAGTGAAATCCTCAAAAAGTCAAGGATCTAAGAGATACGGGTGGTTTTCTAAAGATGTAATTCTCAGTTTTGTTGTTATGGTCGGTTTTCAAAAGTAACAAATTTGTTTAAACAAACTCCATGTCTGGAATTCAGTTTCTCATCCTCATCAAAGAGTTTTTGTATAAATATGTAATTAATAGCATGGATGAGGGGGCGTAGTAGGAGCAAGCAAGCATTAGTTTCACTGTTAGATCTGATCTGTATTCCATATATTATCTCCAACTTGATTAATAGATGCCAACAATTCCCTAATTCGAAGTTGTATATCCAATTTGTGAAGATACAGCCCTGTTCAGTGGAGGAAGGGGCCTCTTCCCTAAGCAGGTATTGGCAATGTGTGACTATAAGTGTGTTTTTTGTGTGATTAATTGTTTAGTTTATTCTTTCATTTGTTGCTAGATTAATTATGTGTTGTCATTTATGTTAATTAATGTTGTTGATATTACGTTGGTTGACACAATAATTCTTCCAGAATCATGCGATCGAAATCTACTCCTTAAGATTGATTTCTTTTACAGTCATTTGAATATTTGTAAGTGTGATTAGATTTACTTTCAGTGTGCTTTCAATTCTTGCAACGAGTGTGTTTGAATTTAATTCACAAATTGTTTGCAAGAGTGTGAGTGGGTCATTGAATGAGTGATTTTACTTTTATGCAAGTGTGGTGAGTAATTCCTTCCTACAACAACCTTTCAATTAAGTGTTTTCCTTGATTGATTTCAAATCCAGTCGGTTTTTCTAAGATTTGTGTGAGCATATAGAGTTTTCCCAGCTCTAGAATAAGAAACTTTGTCTTGCATAGACTTTGCACCTAACCTTTAAATTTTATGTTCCTTGGTTGATAATTAATGTGAGGTTAATTAATTTCCTTGAAAAGACATTTAAAATGACCAACAATATGGCGATCCTTGTAATGATGTTATTGATTTCAGCCCATGCACATCTAAATGGATAAGATGCAAGATACCCTTGGACCTACTCTCGCTACTTGGAAAATAAGCCTAGGCATTCTTTCCAAGTGCACACCCTCTACACAATCCTAGTTGCTCAATATTGAACTTTGTAAGACCTGTAACAATCTCCCTCAGAATTGGAAATTCTCTTTAGTTTAGGTGGCCCAAAATTCTGTGACACAACTCACATAGGCTATCATTGTCATGTACCAAGGCCTAAACAAGATTTCCCTACAACCTGTACACATTTCCCTCTCTAACCCAATGATCACTATGTTGTCTAGGCTAGCTTTCTCTTGATGTATGAGTACTTTCCCTCTCTGAAAAGTAATGGAAAAAACCATTTCCTCCATAGATGAGACTGAAAGTAAATTCTTCTTCAAACCTAGTACGTAAAGCACATCATGGGAATCAAATGAACCTCTTGACTCAAGCTAAAACATAATTTTTCCCTCTCCCTTCATTGTATACTTGGCATCATCACCAAGTTTCACATGAACATCTAAGTCCCTCTCCATAAAATTGTTAAATAGATCTCATGCTTCTTTCATATGATGATATGCACCATTATTCAAGAACCATGCACTCCTCTTAGTTGTGTTGGTATAAAGGAAAGAAACTAATCAGTAATCCTTCTCAAACTACACTACAAAGTCATCTAGTTATGTCTCTGGTGATGTTGTTTTCTGTGTCTTTCCTTTACCCTTCTTCTTCTTTATACAATGAGATGCATAATGTATGTTTTTCCTAAGATTTATTCTAGGCTCATAGAACAATGTCAGGCATCCAAAATAATGATATTTTCTTTCAAAGTACCTTGCTACCTTCAGCTTAGAATGAGACTTCAATATTTTTATAATTTGAATCACAGAGGCAATATATCTTCCCTTGAGCTTTTTATCAATAATCAAGAGATGGAAAGAAGAATTATAGTTAATAAAATTGACAAACAAAGCAAGATATTTAATTCTGGTAAATCTTACTTTATTTTCAATAGCATAAATATGAAATGTGTGTCTAAAAATATGAAATAAAATGAGAACAAATATACATATATAGGTCTTGTTCTACTCACAGTAAAATAGAAGAAAATATATACATGAATAGATGTCTAATTAAGTAAATTGCAGTAGATGTATTACTAAATTGCAGTTGTTCATTCTTAAAAACCATAGAGTGAAAACTAATAATGAAAGTAGTAACACACAGAAAACACATTACCCAAAGAAATGAGAAGTAGAATCTCTCTCTTTCTATAGAAATTTCTATTAAAAAGTCTCTCCTTTTAGGAGGCGATAAAAATCCCTTTTCATATCTCAAATGTATTTATCTATACAATTTTGTGTTAACCAAAATCGGTTAGACTTGCACGCTTCTAGATCCTAAAATAGATTAAAATCCTCTAAATACTAGATTAACATTAAACTGAATATTACAAAAATAAAAGATTTGAACATATGTCATGCTTCTGAAAACATCATCGCTTGCTGGCTACTTGAAGGATTATATTTTCTTTATTTTCTCGTACATGCAACTGTTTTTTGTTGATCCTTGTATTGAGTGTGCAAATTCAATAATGAAACTATGAACTTAGGGGGATCAATATTAACATTTAACTCAAAGTTAAAAAAAATTCTATGTACCAATGGTAAATTCTTTTGAACTCTAACCACAACTTGTTGAGTACTTTGACACTATAAATTGTGCTTAACCAGGAAATGGTTTAAAATATGAAAGTTAACTTGATTCATTTCCTGGATGAAATGAGAAGTAGAATCTCTCTCTTTCTATAGCAATTTCTATTAAAAAGTCTCTCTTTTTAGGAGGCAATAAAAATCCCTTTTCATATCTCAAATGTATTTATCTATACAATTTTGTCTTAACCAAAATCGGTTAGACTTGCACGCTTCTAGATCCTAAAATAGAATAAAATCCTCTAAATACTAGATTAACATTAAATTAAATATTACAAAAATAAAATATTTGAACATCTGTCATGCTTCTGAAAACATCATCACTCGCTGGCTACTTGAAGGCTTATATTTTCTTTATCTTCTCGTAGATGCAACTGCTTTTTGTCGATCCTTGTATTGAGTGTGCAAATTCAATAATGAAACTATGAACTGAGGGGGATCAATATTAACATTTAACTCAAAGTTAAAATCTTTTCTATGTACCAACGGTAAATTCTTTTGAACTCTGACCACAACTTGTTGAGTACTTTGACACTGTAAATTGTGCTTAACCAGGAAATGGTTTAAAATATGAAAGTTAACTTGATTCATTTCCTGGATGTTAGCTTTATCCTTTTCTCTTCTTTTCTTCAAATATTCTCTTTTCTCATTTACATTAAGAGTCTAGTGTGTGTAAACATCCTCGTGATCAACACCAAGGATATCAGCAAATTGATCGAAAAAGACTATATGTTATGTTGTTGTTAGATCCCCTTCTCCCGTGAATTTAGGGAGGCTCTTCATGTAATTTTCAGGTAAATCATGCAGGACAACAGGATGCACCTTCAGCACCTCCAACACCGGCCATTGAAAAACTAGAAAATGGAAATCGAGGGCTAAACAAGAGATTATCAAAAATTTCAAAAGATTGATCCACTGAACTTTTGACTACTTCGGGAAGAGAAAGAATCAGTTGTGTACTAATGATAGTAAGGATTGAAATGGATTCTTTATTTTCACTGGTAAAAATATCTATTAATGAAATAGGGATGGTCTGGTCAATCTCAAACTTTATTTCAGGAATAATTACTTCTGGAGTTTCTAGTTTAACTTCAGATTTGCTTGTTGATGCTTCTGCAGAATTAACTTGTTTAAATTTTTCTTTAAGACTTAGTTCTTCAGCGGGAATCTTAAAATTAAATTGCGTAATTCTAGGTTGATAGACCTTACATGTTGATGCAGCAGTTTTCCTAAGATATCCCTTCAGTTTTCAACAATTTTTCGGGATCCGAAAATGGCATAGTCTTCTTTTTGTCTGTGTTTTTCCTGGTATTGTTTCGACCAAGGGCCAGCTTTGCCTACAATGGAGTCGCCGGGTGAAAATGAACATTTTCACATATTCAATATTTATTCACCATCAAAGACCAAAATTTAACTTTGTCATTCTCCCAAGGAAAATGATTTTGTTTCTTCATCCCCGACAACGACGCCAAAAAGATGTTGTTCCTGAGATTAATTTTAAGGCTCAAAGAATAATGTCATGCATCAAAGAATTAAAATGAAGTATTTTATAAGTTCTTTTTCTACCTTCAGTTTTCTAAGAAAAAATATTTAAATGAAATTAATGATAAGATAGTATAGAGGTTGTATCTCGTTATCTGAGTCACAATTATAATGTCAAATGATGTAGAAAATATTTACAAAACTGTTAAAACAAATTCAAGTATCAATTACAAATAAGTCTCACCTTGTTTGTAGTAGAAGAAAAGTAGAAGATGCACCCTTGAAAAGGAGATAAAAATGCAGTAATTAACACAAATCACGGGTCTTGTTTTACTCACAGTAATAACAGAGGAAAAGTTGTTACTGAATGAACTAATGATACGTTATGATCATAGTAGATGTAGTACTAAATTGTACTCATTCACTCTTCAAGAACTACATAAAGAAATTCAGAGAGATGGAAACACAGTGGAAAAAATAACTCAAATTGAACGAAACTTAGAATCTTTGTCTGCACTTGTATTAATATTCAAAAAAGTTTTCTCTTTTACATTCGGCAAGAAGCAGCCTGGAATAGATCTAAAATCTATCTATTTATACAAAAATTGTCTCAACTGAAGACCGTTGGAATTCCTACAATAGAATACCATATGAATGAAATAACAACATGTCGATATTGTTGAGTTCTGATTTGATGTGTTGGCGCTTCATCTGTCTCTTCATTTACTCGTAGATGCACTCATTTTCCTTTGTTCTTTGAACTGGGTACACATGTCCATTAAGGCCACCACAATCATTGGCTTACTGTCTTTGACATTTGATTCTGTTGCCATCTGTCCCTTTGAATGCGTTTACTGGGATAAAGAATTTTAGTTGAAGATATGGAGGTGGTAATTGCACAGGTAGCTCAGCGTTGGCTCATTATGGGATGGCTAACAATTACGGGGAAGAGTAATCGTTCATGAATAGGATGACGTGGGGACAAGATTCCAATAAGGAGGTGGGATGAGTGTATGCGAGGATGTAGGTGGTAGGGATAGACGGGGTAAGTAATGTGTAGCGAGTGTGATAGACTGGAGGGTGAAAGGTAGAGTGGGTGGAGGGCAGGTGTTGAGTCCTTTTATACTTTTATATTTTGTGAGGGCACGAGAAAGTGGTTTTGAATTAACCTGCCTTTCACCCCACAATGCACCTGGTGATGCCACGTACCCCCGAGAGAAAACCATGGTTTAAATTGAGGGACCACCCTTCGAAATTAAACCACGTGCAACTTCGCCTGCCACAATCATTCTCGGTCATTGATCTCCATGGTCCATTAAAACACGACTGTCGATCTTGAAAAGTGAGATAATCGCCCAAAGGTTAAGTCAAGGTCATAGCTATCAGTCACATGTAGAGAAGACAGAGCGAACTTCATGCAATTCTTGTCCATCGATCCAAGCAGGGGACACGTGTCAAACAATCCCTGTATTCGGTGATCTTGTATTCCAGGAGGAAGCAAGGAGTGCTGAGTAAATAACTCTTGAAGTTCCGAAGCTCGAAGTTCATCTGTACCGTTGATCTAAGTGGACACGTGTCGAAATATCTGACACTCCATAAGGTTTGTGATGTTATGCATCTCGAAACACCCAAAGCCCAGAGTTCCAAAGTAACTCTCAGCCATCCAAATCAAAAGGACACGCGGTGCCAGGTCTCTCACTTTGGGGACTTAACACTTCAGGGGTTTGTGTTGTTAGGCATCTCAGAATGCCTGAAGCCCAAAGTTCCAAAATAAATCTCAGCCGTCCAAATCAAAAGAACACGCATCGCCAGATCTCTCACTTCGAAGACTTAGCACTCCGGAAGGTTTTCAATGTTATGCATCTCGGAACGCCCGAAGCTCAGAGTTATGAAGTAACTCTCAGCCATCCAAATCAAAAGGACATGTGGCGCCAGATCTCTCACTTCGGGGACTTAGCACTTCGGGGCTTTTGTTGCTGTGCATCTCGAAATGCCTGAAGCCTGGAATTCCGAAGTAACTCTCAGTCGTCCAAATCAAAAGGACACGCGGCGTCAGATCTCTCACTTCAGGGACTTATCACTTCAGGGGTTTGTGTTGTACACATTCTTGCTCCCATTTTTGTCTATTTAGCCCTTACCTGCCATATTTGGTCCCTTTCTTAGTTTATCAGGCTTCCAAACTGGTTTAGCGTTCTGCTAGATTCTGAAATCTTGTCTATCGAGCTTCCTGCAACTTTTCGTGGCGCCATAATCCTTAAGAAAATAATATTATACTGCCTGTAACAAGAGAAGTCTGTAAGCTCTTCACTGAATGAAAAAATGTTACTTGTAAATGGTAAAATGATTTTGATATTCGGAGAGATTTATAAAATCTATCGATCTTCGTATAGATTTGTTTACAAAGAGATTATTAAAAATTCTGATGGAATTTATCACCTGGTAAATCACAATAATTATTCAAATCGTTAACTTTATCCAATCATAAACGTCATTAACAATTTGATGGTTCGGGGTTCGGAGGTTTTGAATGTAAGAGGGCAGAAATCTCTTGAAGGTCGAATTCACGAGGAAGTTAATCTCTTATTTATCACTTTTATGTTTCAATTAATCGTGTTTTAAACATTGAGTTAGCCTTAAGCAGGGATGATTTTAGGGGCTAAATTTAGCTCATGGGCTAATTTTCCATGGTTTTTCCAAAAACGAGATATGCTATTTTAAAAATGATTCACCCAAATTCTATAGGATAAAATTATTTTACCTTAAAAATCGCCAAAATTTTATAAAAACTATATAAAATCCTTAGAAATTTGAATATTTTTACAAAAATATCGCCAATCATTTATAGTTGGCATATGAAGGATAGTAAGATTCATCAAGGTTTCTACATTTTAAAATAAATTTCCATCCTTAAAATCATCCCTGGCCTTAAGTACTTCGGGAGTTCGACGTTTGGGAGTTTTGGATGTAGCATGATAGAAATCCTCTAAAGGCCAAATTTCCGGAATAATTCTCTAAGATTTTTTCTTTTTTGGGTTAAACTTTATTACTAAGAGGAAAAATCTAAAGTTCAAAAGCTCAAAATTATGCATGTTCCAACAGAGAAGAACAATTCTTGAGCATGAGCAGATTTCTGCACGGGATGCATTGGGTCTAACAGGGTCCTTCCAGGGAAATGTCAGAGGCCTTGACTAACCGTCTCTACTGATATAAGGCCAAGGCGCCTGTACCCCTGAGGCTCCATAGCGCACCCCAGCTAGTATTGGTAGCTTTCACGGAAAACTCGAGAGGGTTAAGTTCTCGATCCACGAGTGCCACGGATGGCTCAGTCGTCGAGACATGGCTGGAGAGCCAGGCGATGTGCTTCGCGCTTCAATATTTTGACCTCCAGCACGAAGGTCCGCATAGGCGGTCTTCATCTAAAGGGGAGCGCTCTTATATGGAGGAAGACGCTCCTACCTCAGCTGAACATGATCGTCGAAGCCATGTTATGGGAACGGTTCCGGGAGAAGTAATTGTCAAAGGAATTCGTTGAGCACCAGCTCAATGAGTTCATCTCCTTACAACAAGGTGTTCGTATGGTGTTGGATTATGAGACCAGATTTATGGAGCTACTTTGGTATGACCCACAACTAAACATGGATAAGTTGGATATCATTTGGTTCGTGATTGGCCTCAATTCCATCTTTCGTGCAAAGGTGAGGATCTAAATTCCTCAGACGTTGCACGATGCAGTCCATTAGGCCTCATAGTTGAGGAATAATTGACTGTGGGAGTCAGGGAAGGACTCCTACAAAACTGTCTGGACTGACAACATCTGGTGCGCAGTGGCATCAGACGCCAACCTAACAAGACATATTGGTGGCAAGATACATCTATTGAACCCTTGTTCTTGACACCGCGACTACGGGTTCCTCAGCAGAAGACCCCCTACGGGGAACCACCGCCAATAGTCGTAGTTAGGCCTGTCATCTAATAGACTAGGATCTTAGGCTAGTAGGCCATCAACTTCTACTTTAGGGCTAGGAGGCTAGACCGGAGACGGGCGTTGGTCACATGGAGAGCCACCTTACGAGCCACCTTACGAGCAAGATTGTCCGATTGAAAAGACCAGAGCGACCAGGTCAACAGGACACACTACCATTGTGGACATGGGCAAGGCCCATAGGATTCATGACTGCGGTGATTAACTTCCAGGCTGAGCAACAGTTTATTGTGCTTGAGATGACAGGTACCATCGCTAACCAGACCTTAAGTATTTTTGATAGATCTTGGTGCTTCAGAGAGCTCTATTTCTTACCACGCTAAAGGGTTTTAGGTAAGGGAATTCGACTGGATGAGTTTATATTCGTCAAAATGACTTCGGGTGCCAACCGGATGGTTGGAGGAAGGGGTATGAACTGTCTCTTTAATCTGGGGATAGTGTAATGAAGTCAGACCTATGACATGATCTTAAGATCTTACGATGACATGATCAGTATGGACTAGTGGGAATCGCATGATGCGTTACTCAACGGTGATATGAGGCAGTTGAGTTGTACCGATGATGAAGGACAAAGAAGTGTGATTGTAGGAAGAAAATGGGGAGTATCCTCGAGGTTCATTTATTCCCTACAGCTACAAGAGAGCAAGCGCAAGGATGAAAGTTATATGCATACTTAGCATTGAACGTCAAGGGCATGGCAGAAGGATTAGAATACCTTCTAGTAGTTCGAGAGTTTGTGGACGTGATTCCCAAAAGAATTACCAGGTGTGCCACCCAAAGCCAAGATGGAATTTACCATCGACCTAAAACTGGAACTGTACCGATGGCAAGAAAGCCTTATCGGATGTCGACCTCTGAGTTACAGGAGTTGAAAGTGAAACTGAAGGAGTTGTTGGACCTAGGACATATATGTCCAAGTGCATCACCTTGGAGTGCTCCTGTTAATTTCATATGGAAGAAGGATGGGTTGTGGAGAATTTTCTTTAATACCATAGAGTATTCCTTGACGACATTTTGATATTTTTGCAAATGACGGAAGACTAAGACGAACTTTTACACTTGGTACTACAGTGTTGTGAGAGAACAAATTACGTGAAGCGGTCGCAAAGCTATCGAGGATTCATTTCTTAGGGCATGTTATCTCTAGCGAAGGCATCGTTGTGGATCCAGCGAAGGTAGGGGATATTGTGGAGTGGAAAATGTCCCTGAAGTGTGTAGCTTCATGAGTTTAGCGGGATATTATCAACAATTCGTCAAGGGTTCTTCAAAGATAGCAAATCCAATTACGGAATTGCAGAAGAAGAAAAAGAAGTTTGTGTGGACCAAGAAATACGTGGAAGCATTTCGAAGGCTCAAGGAGTTGTTGAGGACAACGCTAAAACTAAAAGTCCATGGTGTGGACGAGGGATTCTTGGTATGCACTAACACATCCAAGCAAGGCTTAGGCAAAGTCTTGATGCAAGACAGTCGAGTGATCGCTTACATCTCGAGAAAATTAAGAAAGCATGAGGAGAAATATGTTGCACACGACTTGGAGTTATTAGCCATTGTGTATGCCCTGAGAGTGTGGGGACACTACCTGACTGGATGGAAATTCGAAAAAAAAAACACCATTGTGGTTTACAGTGCATTTTTATGCAGGTGACTTGAACGCGCGACAAAGGTATTGGTCGGAAATGATTAGCGAGTATGATTTCGAGATTACCTACATAAGAGGAATAGGAACAGAGTGGCGGATGCATTGAGTCGAAGACCCCACACAATTTTGATGATACCTCTTTAGACAAATCTACATGAAAGGATTCTAACTTACAGTGCGATGATGACTGGTATCCAAAGGTTAATGAATTTATCAAACAAAACACCATGTTGGTGCCAAAATTGAGGGATATATTGTGGACAATGACGGATCATTGAGATATAATAACCGGATTTACTTACAACCCAACGACGAATTGAGAAGTTTTGATCTTATTCGAATCTCATAGAATAGTGTACATGGCTCATTCAGGAGTCATGAAGGTGAGGACAGAACTTAAGCCCTTATTCTTCTGGAAGAGATAAAGGAATACATCTTCAACTGCGTGCCGATATGTCTAGAAGGTCGACAGGTGAAGGTTGAACATAGACATCTGGTAGGATTGCTACATCTCCACGCTATTCCGGAATCGACATGGGAGGTCATTTCGACGGACTTCACTATTGAATTGTCATTGACGGCAAGGAGGCATGACTCGATTGTTGTGATAGTTGACACTCTAACGAAGAGTTCAAATTTTTTCCCTGTGCGTACGACGCATCAGGCTTCAAGTATAGCTAGAGGTAATATCAGCGAGATATTGAGACTGCCAGATGTACCAAAAGGATCATATCCGATCGAGGATCAATGTTTACATGACGATTTAGGACTGGTTTCCAAGAGGCCTTAGGAACCCCACTTAAATTTAGTACTGCATATCACCCGGAGGCAGACAGGATGACAGAACAAACCAACCAAATTTTGGAAGGTTGTGTTGCGTGTGTGTGTTGGACCAACAAAAACGTTGGTAATAGTTCTTGTCGTTGGTCGGGTTTGCATGCAACAACAACCATCAAGGTACTTCTAAGATGGCACCGTTGAAATTCTCTATGGGCGACCGTATCGAACACCTTTGAGCTGGGATAGACTCAAGGATGGGGTCCTGGTAGAACCAGAAGCAATCCAAGAAATGGAAGAAATGATACGAAAAAGGGTTGGAAGAAGCGCAAGATCGACAGAAGGGTTTTTTCGATGCGCATCGCATGACCATAATTGTGAAGGGCCTAATGGCTAGACGTGCCTCATTCTTTAAGGCGTATGCACGATGTATATCTTGTATATGTGTGATACTTTAGGTCAGTGGTCCTACGTTTGTGATTTACTAGAGTTCTTGGTTGATGTTGGGCGAGGGTGCGCTCACTGCGGAGCCAATCCACATTCGGGACCATCGCATTTGACAGCTACGACATCGAACTGTTGATCAGGTCAAGGACCAGTGGGACAATTATAGTCCAAACTCGGTGACCTGGGAGGACGCGTATGATATGCATCAGCAGTTTCTATTTTTGTTGACAGCTAGACATTTAGATATTGTCAGATACTTTATTTTTGCACTTGTATACTGTGAAACTTTGGGACGAATTTTAAAACAAGAGGGGGTGTATGTAACATCCCACTCTTACGCACACCTGATTTGAATTATTCTTTGAGGACACTTGCGTGCAAGTGATTTGGTTCATGATATGATTGATTGTTTCGCTTATGCATTATGATGATGTTGTGGATATGATGATACGTCATTTTATTATATATGTGTCGACATGTGTTATTGATTGATTTCTCCTGAGTGTGTGGGACTCTATACTGATTGAGGATTTCGATGGCATCGATAGACCTCCTTGGACTCCGCATCGAGTCAAGGAGTGGACTGTTTATGGTTTGAGTGTTTTTCTTATTGCATATGTGACATATGACTGGTAAATTATGATGTTGATTTTGGATCGCTGACATGTTTCGTTGATGGATGCAGTCTAACAATAGCTTGCTAATCAAACTCACATTTGGACTAAAGGGGTCATGCACGACAACTAGAGATATTGAGGGAGTGGTGTGGCAGCATCCTTGCCACAGCCTACTAGCACTCCCGTCGTGGCTCAAACTGTAGGTTAACGATTACCTAGTTCGACAAATCCACGATGTCGTGAGAGCAGACTGTGACAGTCACTCACGATGATTCTAAGGGGCGCGAAATAAAGCATGGTCTTTATTCCTTATAGGCCCTTAATCTCCCAGAAGTCACCTAACGGATTATTGACTCCAGGGGTTTAACATTACCAAAATCAATCAAAAGGCGAGTGGCACCCTTGGAACACGTAGTGCGTTTTGAAGGGCACGTTGCATAAATGAAACATGAATGCAAGTGAGTGGCACCCTTGGAGCACGTAGTGTGTCTTGAAGGGAACGTCACAGTTTTAACACACGTGAGTCAATGAACCTAGGTACCTAGAAAACAATATCTCATTTTAACCTGGTCAGCCTTAAGATAATTGTTGCATGAGTAAAGTTTAATAATTATAGAATTTCCCTTAAAAACAATTCTTATTGAGCCTAAATAATTTAAATCCTAGGTCTAAGTAGGTCTTGCGAACTAAAATTTAATTAAGCAAGTAATAAAGGGGGGGGGTGAAGAAAATGGGGGTGAAAATTAAATAAATAAATAAATAATTTTAATGAAGGATTAAATTATTTAAAATATTAATTGTTGGCTAAGTACAAAACCTGCTAATTTAGAACTTAGACCAAAAAGGGAAAACTTAAATACAAAAGGAATGTGGAACATAGAAGGGAATCTAGTCTAGAGAACTTTCTAATTTTGAACTCAACAAGGCTTTAAGAAAGGTGTCATTCATTAAGGGAATGTAAGGGAATAAAGGGACATTGAGGAGCGTTTTTAGGAACGCTTTTAGGTGGGTGAGGGAAATTGACATTTTAAATTAATTAATTAAATAAATTTCTGGTGCAACTAAGGGATCGGGGGACAAGTGTACAGGGGAGAATTTTCCTAATGATAAATTAATAAAAATAATTTAATGTGTGTTTGAAAACAAGTCACCAAAAAAACTCTATAAAAGAAATGGCAGAGGAGGGTAA
>JASDQU010028267.1:0-14450 GCA_032191745.1 Picea mariana | reverse complement strand
TTGTTCATTATTGGATAATAATACTACATTGATATAACACTTGGATCAATTTGGATAAAAAAGATTATAATTGCACTATTATTGATTCACCCCTCCCTTCATTAATCCAACACTATCCACATTCCAATGCAACTGGTCTAACTCAATTTGGAGTAGCATTGTAAAATAACAGAAGTACAAACCATGTACAAAATTTGAGAGTGTAGCACAACTATAAGATAGATAAGTTACACAATAAATACTTAAAGAATAGGGGAACCCCCTCTAAATAACCAAATACCTTTCATACTTGACAATTCACCTTTTTGATAATGAATACATGATCTCTTATATGTAGTTGTTCACACTTGCACATGAGGCACCTCTACTACTAGGCCAACCCTATTACATATATATTTTCACATTACATGTACATTTAGGCCCATATATGCCACCCATTGGGGTCATATCATATATATTTAGCCATATATATGCCCCCTTGGGTTATAACAGTCTTGGGTATTTAAAAACAATATCTGATGCCTCTTTTTCTTGATCCTCATACTAGACAACAACCACCTGTCAGCAAGAAACACATTTGTATGGACAAGTGCATCCACCCAGAGTTTAATATTAGCTGGATGGATAGGTGGTTCATGGTCTTTGATAAACCTCCCTGCAATAACATGGATATGCCTTCATATGTTTTTAGAAAATTATGGGTATAATTTATTTTTGGTAACTATGTGAACTACTTCGACATTTTGGTTTTCCAAGGGGTGGGTGGAGGGTCTACATAGGATGGATAGCATGCTATGGGTGATCCAATTCTAGGTCCTTTCTCCCCCATGTGAAGGCCTGTGCTCCTTTCCTAGATCTCTCTCGTTGTAGAGGGTTTGCAAAAGGAAAAAGTATTTTTATTAGCCTTGACTCGAAGTCTAGTGCAACATGGTAGTTTGGTTTCACTATTTTGGTAGGAGGTTCATGTTAGTGGCATTTACAGAGGGTTTAGACCTTCAGCCCCTAGAGAAAAGCGTTTTGAGGAGAGGGAACATGCACAAAACAGTTATTCATATGAGCCTCACAGATAGTTGATTTGTGGGAAGACTTTCTATGGGTTTGTGGAGGCCAGTGGACACTAGATATTCATGGAGGAGGTTAGTATCTTAATTATATATATGTTATTCATTGTTATATATTTATATAGTAATTTGCGTTTTTATTTCAATATTTTATTGTATGATGTTTCGTAGTCATTGTGCCCCTATAAAAGACCCTTTATGTTGATGTATGCATCGGTGCATTTCTCCACCACTGATGCAATCATAGAGGCAACATGATTATTCTTTGTACCACATACACATGTATGTGTCACATTTTATAAATTAATCATAGTGATTTCTTTATTTTGTAGCATTCTCAAATTTATAATATTCATGTGTTTGCATAGATTGTGGGACCAAGTGGTGCAAAGTAATGTCCACTTGGGATGGACAAGTCACATGTTTCACAGGTATCATGTGTTGAGTTAAATCTCATTTAAATCTCAAATTTATTGTATTTATGTTGTTGAATTTTACTATTTGGTACTAATAACCATATTATTAATATGTATGGAGAACGCTGATATTTTCACTAGTTACAGTGCTAGTTCATTCCTTGGGCACCTGGCCATGGATTTTTGGCTACCTATTTCAAGGATAAGATTTATTTCATCACTTGTATAGCCCGTGGAGGTTCATCGTCACACACCCCCACCATCTTTCATATTCCATGCATCTTCATTGATTGCATCCATAGGCTACCCACCTGAACTAGCTCTTCCATCACATCCATCCATAATGGATGCACCTGTATTCCACCCAACCCCACCATCATTTCCATATGCACCATCCACCGAGGTATCCACAATATATGTTACCTCAGAGTAGGTTGTATGGTCGAGTGATCTACCTGCCATCGAATCTCCATCGATGCCCCCATTGACAACATGCCTATGACCACACAAACAAGAACAAGTTAAACAACATGGACAATAAGATGCTTCCTAAAATCACTTCAAAATCTATCCAAAACCACCTTTGGGATGGCATAAGGTTTCCTAATCTTGGCTAAACCATTGGAGAATGAAGGAAGAGATCATATTGCAGAATAATGATAGTATTAAAAATACTATTACATAAAAATTTAAGAAGAAAATGTGGTGTGATAAAGAGTTGGAGGGAAAAAGAAATTAAGATATTGTAAGGTAATCAACCATAATCTATAAGATAAAACATATCTCTGTGCTTTGATGAGTACAGAAGAAAATAAACATTGTTAAAATAAAACAAATTCTCATGAGCTCTAGTTCCCTAAACAACTTGGGATGAAAGAGTCTTTCACCTTTGTGACATTAATATGGTTGAAGATGAAAAACACTTTCTCTTATAATGTCTAACATATAGTAGATTAAATCTCAATTTCAAAATATGTGTGACACTACCAACCTTCCTAAACTTTTAACTCAACAAAACTTTGATAATCTTGGAATGCTTTTTTTAATGCTTTTCAAGTAATCCCTTATCTTCTAAAGATCGAATAAACCAATTTGTTAAATATTCTATATCATTAACTAATAATTATGACTATTATATACATAGTTATATGCTTCTCACTTTAATAAAATGTATTAGTAAGATAATGAAGTGGTTAAATACAAATAGAAGATCGATCACTTTGTTGTTAAGTGTTTCTCTTATCTCCTTTTGATGTTTCAACTATTTATAAATGTAATGATATATTTTTATAGCTTAAATGTAACACACATAATATATTATTAATACTCATTTAATTTATTGATAAATAATTTATTATTAATACCAATTTATTTATTAATAAACAACTTACTTACAAATAAATAAAAAATTCTCATGGTTGTTTTTTCATATAATCTCTATAAAACCTTTCCAAGTGCACAATCTTCTCCTTAACCATCCAATCTTATATATGTAAGGTCGATGTCTTAATATCTATACGGCCCAAAAGTATCAAGCACGCAGTTTTCCCTTCACCAATCTTATACGTGTAAGGTCAATGTCTTCATATTTTCAAGGCCTCTAAGTACACAATCTTCCCTTTACCAATATTAGCACTTTAGGCCTAAAAACTATAAGAGCCTTCAAAGTACACAGTTCTCTCTTTATCGGCCCAATTGTTCAATGAGAAAGTTTTAATATTTTTGTTTTTAATTATTCACATTTACTTAATATAATTAAAAAATTACTGCCCTACTCATTGATTTCCACGTTCCAGTAATTAGCAAGAATTAATTATAAGAATAGAGTGACCAAGTTTTTATGCATGTGAAGGGTTGCAACGTTTTGCATTCCTTTCGGTTAACGCAGCCGTCGTTCCTTTCAATTAAGGGTTGAAACGTTAAATCTTAATAATGATAAAATCACTGTATTAAATTAAATTATAATAATATCGAAAGAGATTTGTATTAAAGAATCAGTGAAATCGGTACATCCAAAATGGCATGGCTTGCACTTTAATCTAGGAACCAAATTAAACTATAATAATATCGAAAGAGAGTTTTATTATTATTAAATTAATAATATCGAAAGAGAATTTTATTAAGTTAAAGTTATTTATGTTAAGGCTTATTTTATAATAATAAAAAAATAATAATTAAAAAATCATTTAAATAATACTAATTTAATAATAAGAATATAATACTAATTTAATAATAAGAATATAAGATAATAACAATTTTTGTTTTATTTTAATTAAATGTATTATTTATTACTGTATTAATACTATATTAATATTTTAATGTATTTATTTTTTAATAATGTTAATAATGTATTTATTAACACATTTAGTAATGTTTTTATTAATGCATTTAATGTATATTTAATGTTTTTAATGTATTATTAATCTAATAATATATTGTTAATATATTACATTATTAGTGTAGTAATACTTTAGCAATTTATTAATTAATGATGTATTACTTTATTAATTTATCAATAATTTAGTAACACTTTGGCATTGATTTGCTATCAATGATCTTATGACAAGTAAAAATTATTAAATGATTTGTTATCAATGTCCTTAGAACAAGTATAATTCATCATCTACAATGTTCAAGATGATTTTCTATCAATTTCTTTAGAACAAGTAAAAATCATCATGTGTAAAATTAAATATGATTTTTTATCAATGTCCTTAGAACAAGTATGATCTTAAGTTGAATTGTATGTAATACATCGTGCATCGGTTCAAATTTCCTATCTTTGTAACAAAGGAAACAATTCATTATCTTAAAAAAAAAAACTTGTCAAAACTTGATTTTCGTAACGTGTTGAACATAAACCAACTGTGTCATGTGACGAACATGACCCGATGTTCAAGTATGATGAACAAAACGAAACATTGTGACATGATCAACATAGTAGCTTCACAATATGACAACCATAGTAATGTCACAACGTGTTGAACATATCCCACCATCATAGTGAGACAAACATTTCCAATATTGGTTCAATGTGACGAACATATCCTTGTTGTTGCAAAGTGATGAACATAATAATCTTGCAATGTGATGAACATAGTAGTGTCACAAACTAAAAAACTTAGTAACATTGTAATGTGATTAGTATAGCCCCATTGTCATAATGTGAAGAATATAGCCCCAGTGTCATAATGTGAAAAACATAGCCATATTGTCGCAATGTGATGAACATAGCTTTGTTATCACAAAGTGATTAACATAGTAATTTTGCAATTTGATGAACATAGTACTATCACAATCTAACAAACATAGTAATGTCGTAATGTTTCAAAGATAGACCTATTGTTGTAATGTGTTGAACATAGCCCATCATTGTAATGTGATGAACATAGTCCTAATGAATAATCTGATAATCATACTAATGTCTCAATTTTTCAAACAAGGCTCCATCCTTGAAATGTGACAAACATAGACCCATCGTCATAGTATGACGAACATACCCATATTCTGACACCCATATTGTCGCAATGTGACGAACATAGCCTTGTCATCGCAAATTGATGAACATAGTAAAGTTTCATTGCGACGAACATAATAGTGTCACACTCTCACAAACATAGTAATGTTGCAATGCATGAAACATATCCCTATCATCTTAATGTGATGAATATAGCTTGTTGTCAAATTGTGATGAGCATAGCCATATTACCACAATGTGACAAACATAGTCTTTCCATCATAAAGTAATGAAAATAGTAATGTTGCAATATGATGAACATGACAGTGTCATAATCTAATAAACATAACAATGTCGCAATGTTTCAAACATATCCCTTTCATCGCAACGCGGAAAACCTAGCCTCATTGTAGTAATGTGACGAACATACCCATATTTTCACAATGTTACAAACATAGCCTTATCATCACAAATCAATGAACATAGTAGTGTTTCAATGTGATGAACATAGTAGTGTCACAATCTCACAAAAATAGTAATGTCACAATGTGTCAAACATAGCCTTGTTGTCGCAGTGTGATGAACATACCCATATTATTGTAATGTGATGAACATAGCCCCTTTGTGATAATGTGACAAAGATACCCATATTGTCTCAATGTGATGAACATACCCATATTGTCGCAATGTGACGAACATAGTACTATCACAATCTAACAAACATAGTAATGCTGCAATGTGTCAAACATAGACCTATTGTTGTAATGTGATGAACATAGCCCATCATTGCAATGTGACAAAGATAGACGTATGAATAACTTGATAATCATACCAATGTCTCAATTTTTCAATAAAATCTCCATCCTTGAAATGTGACAAACATAACCCCATCGTCATAATGTGACGAACATACCCATATTGTTGCAATGTGACGAACATAGCCTTGTCATCACAAATTGATGAGCATAGTAAAGTTCCATTATGACGAACATAATAGTGTCACAATCTGACAAAGATAGTAATGTTGCAATGCGTGAAACATAGCCCTATCATCTTAATGTGATGAATATAGCTTGTCGTCAAATTGTCATGAACATACTCATATTGTCACAGTGTGACGAACATATTCTTTCCATCACAAAGTAATGAACATAGTAATGTTGCAAAATGATGAACATGGCACTGTCACAATCTACATAGCAATGTCGCAATGTTTCAAACATAGCCCTTTCATCACAATGTGACAAACATCACCTCATCATGGGAATGTGACGAACATAGTAGTGTCACAATCTCACAAACATAGTAATGTCACAATGTGTCAAACATAGCCTCATCGTCGCAATGTGATGAACATACCCATATTGTCATAATGTGATGAGCATATCCCTTCATCATAATGTGACAAACATACCCATATTGAAACAATGTGACGGACATTCCCATATTGTCGCAATGTGACGAACATAGCCCCTTCGTCATATTGTGACAAACATACCCATATTGTCACAATGTGCCCAACATAACCTTTTAGTCACATATTGATGAACATAGTAATTTTTCAAGGTGACGAACAAAGTAGTGTCACAATATGACAAGCACAGTAATTTGGCGATGTGTCAAACATAGCCCCGTCATCGTAATGTGATGAACATAGCCTGGTTGTCACAATGTGATTACCATAACCTCATTGTCGCAGTGTGACACAAATATCCCATCATGATAACGTGAGAACATTTTTCAAATTCCATTATTTGGCGAAGATAACACATTGTCGCAATGTGATGTACACAACCCAATGTCCAATGTGACAAACAAACCCAACATTCTAGTGAGATGACCATTTTCGAACATCGCTATGTGATGAATATAACCCAATATGAGACTATGACAAAAGTATTCCAACACCATATTATGTCAAACAAAAACCCTACATCACAATGTGACAACCATAACCTTACGATGTCATGTCGCTATGTGACAAACATAGCCCAACATTCTAGATAGACTACCATTTCCCAACGTCTTTATGTGATGAACATAACCCACTATCAAACTATGACAAACCTATTCCAATCCCACATTGTGTCAGACAAAAATCCTACGTCGCAATGTGACGACCAAAACCTTATGATGTCATGTGACAAACAAACCCTTAACCATTGCTAGAATGTGAGAAGCATTTTCGAACATTACAGAGTTCCAATGTTTCTCGTCATAGGGTTGCTAGGGTTACTATTAGGAAAATATTTGGGTTAGGATTATTCCTATTAAAATTTAGGTTAGGGTAATTTGAATTAGGGTTTATTTTATAATAAGAAGAAAATAATATTAAAAAACTAATTTAATAATTTATTAATGTATAAATAATAATGTATTACAAACATATTTTTACTTTATCCTAGTTTTACTCTATGAATATGGTGCTTAATATTTTAATATTTTATTATATTTTTGAATACTTTATTACTTTATTATTAATGTATAGATGATTGGTTAACATATTAATTAATAATACTTTAATATTTTATTAATTTTATTTAGAGTTTATAAATGTATTAATTAATTAACTAATTATTTAATGATTAATATAATAATGTATGTGTAGTTTAGGAATTTATTAATGTATAATGTATTAATACAATATATTATATATTATTAAAATATTTGCTAATTAACATGTTAATGTGATGTTATATTAATGTATTGATACTTAATTTATACATCACTTTAAGGTATTAATTAATTAATTAATTAATGGTTTAATTTTATGTATTTATGTATTTATATACTATTAATGTATTACACTATATTATTAAGGTATATGTTTATTAACATGTTACATTATTATATTACATTATATATTAATACTTTAATATATTAATTGTTTTATGTATTAATACATTAATAATAAATTTTTAATATATTTATTAACAAATATATATTAATAGTTTTGTATATTTATGCAATATTACATTAATACACTTATATATTATTAATATATTACTTTATTAATGTATTAATAGATTAGGAATGTATGTAAATTATTATACTTAATTTAGTATTGTTTTATTATATTACATTAATACATTTATATTACATTAATGTATTAATACATTAGAAATGTATGAAAAATGTTTTACCTAATTAATTAATATGTTATATTATTATTTTTTATGTTTAGTTTAGTATTGCTTTATTATTATTACATGTAAAACTTTACTATTATTACTTAATTTATTATTTTATTATGGTATATATTATTGTTTTTTTAATTAATTAATATTTAATTATTAATATAAGTAACATTTTATTTTTATTATTTTATTTTCTATTAATTAATATTTAATTTATTATTAATTATAATTAATATTTAACAATTATTTTATTATTAATTAATAATTCTAATCAATAATTTATAATTAATTACTTATTAATGATTGAGTAATTAATTATTAATAATTAATTACTAAATATTAATTAATTAATTAATTAATAATACTTAATTATTAAGCCAAAGGGGTTGGATCCAATGGTGGAAAGCGAGGAGTTTTTCACCGTTGAGGTAGGGTGCGATCCCCAGGTGATTTTGACAGCTTAGATGCCCCTGAGTCGCGGTTTCTCAAGCCACACACAAATTAACAAACAAAAAAAAAATACTTAATTATTATATTTAAAATGTATAAATTCATTAATAGTTGTGTCCCATCCATCAACTAGCAACAACCACATTAAGCTTAATTTTCCACTCTTTTAAAATTAATGAAGTCTATTGGCCCACTTTTTACTTAATGTGGTTGTTGCTAGTTGTATACAATGTTAATAAAGTTTTATTTTTTTTATTTTTTATTTTTTATTTCAACTAAACATAATTTTTATTTTTAATATCATAAATAAAATAAATCAATTTTCAATTATTATTATTGAAAATAGATTAAAAATAAATAATAGATATAATGATTATAATAATTATTATTGCTCATCAAATTTTATTAAAAATGATAACAAATAATTGGTTTGTTAAATGGAGCACTAAAAGCTTAGTATGGGATGGAAAACAATTGTAAATTTGTGGATATTTGAATATGTGATAAGAAAAAAACTTCTTTTTAAGACTAGTAAATCCTAGTAGAACCAAAATAATTTTATAACATATTCTATCTTATCCTTCTCACATAAGCAAGCATTTCTGCCATTGGGAACACGAGGACTAGACAAATATGAACAAGTTAAACAACATGGATGACAAGATGCTTCCTAAAATTGTTTCAAACTCTTGCCAAAACCATCTACATAAGGACATAAGGATGTCTAATATTAGCTAAACCATTGGGAATAAATGAAGAGATGATATTGCAAAATAAGAATAATATTAAAAATATTGCTATATCAAAATTTAAGGAGAAATTGTGGTGTGACAAAGAGTTAGAGGGAAAAGAAAAATTCAGATATAATGTAATCCCAAAACCTCATGGGAGGAAATATTCTTTCACGCTTGTGACATTAAGAGGGTTGAAGATGAAAAACATTTTCTATTATAATATCTAGCATATACTAGATTAGATCCTGAATTCAAAATATTTGTCACACTACCAACCTTCTTAACTTACATTGAAGATGATTACAATGGCTAGCATAGACTAGATTAGATCTCAATTTCAAAATATTTGTCACACTACCAAGATTCCTATCCTTTTAACTCTGCAAAACTATGCTAATCTTGGAATGGTTCTCTTAATCTTGGAATGATTCTCTTAATGTCTTTCAAGCACATAAATAAATTTCTAAAAAATTCTATGTAATAAATTATAAACAATCAATTGGTTTGCTAAATGGAGGATAAAAATATTATTAGAAAAAAATTGTAAATTTGCATATCTTTGGATATGGGATAAGAAAAAACTCATCTTTCAGGCTCTCGTTAGTCCTCTTAAGTCATGGAGAAACATAGAGTAGATCCAAAATAATTTTATAACCTATCATATCCTCCTCACAGAAGCAAGCCTTTATCCCATTGAGAGCATGACCATGACCACACAAACAAACAAGAGCAAGTTAAACATGGACAACAAGATGCTTCCTTAAATCGCTTTAAAATCTAGCCAAAACCACCTTTGGGATGGAATAAAGATGCCTAATCTTGACTAAACCATTGGAAAGTAAAGGAAGAAATCATATTGCAGAATAATGATAGTATTAAAAATACTATTACATCATGATAGTATTAAAAATAAGTCTTAGACAATATCGTTGCAAGTTGCCAAGCTGCATTTTTGCTGATTTTCCATTTAGACAGGACGTCTTACCAATATTAGCAAGTTGCCAATATCTATACGTAAATTTTGTATAGGAATTATAGAAAAAAAAAAAAATGCAGTGGCTGTGTAATTTGGATGTGCCGTTGTCAAAGTATTCATATACAACCTACTCTCACTCATACAACCACCACATGCTTACTGAACATATGAAGAGAGGTATTCATTATAAAAATGTATACTCTCAGATGCTATGACGGTAGGAAGCATGACATTTATTTTATCAGAAAAGTTGTACATCATTCATGAAGCTTTTCCATATACATCTTATCCATCTACGTCAATGGTGTTAGAAATTAATTTGGTACCTGCCAATAACTATTTGGTACAGTTATCGCTTTCCATTATTTCCTATACGTCCTAACTGTTGAATTATTTCATTTCTGTTTATAAAAAAATTTAAAGTTAAAATAAATCTGTTAACTAACTATTTTATTTAGGTATATTAAAAGGTAATTTTTTAATTGTACCAATAATGTATACTCTATTTTAATATATATGAAACGTATTACTGTTAAAAAAATATTAATTTAAGTATTTATATTTTATATTTTAATATATACGAAATGTATTCTTGTAAAAAAATTCATTAATTAGGTATTCTCTAGTGAAGTTTGGATCTGTTGTACCTTATTATCATATTTTTTTACGACTTATATTTTTTTTTTGGATAAGAGCAGAAAGGTTGGGATACAGACGTTTAGCTCAATTATTGGAGTATACAATATCACGATATTACTTTTAAATTATTAAAGATAAGAATTAGGAGGACAAGAAAATTATAAAGAGGAAATTGAAATATTATAATTATCAATAATCAAAATTATTTTTTTAGTAGTGTGAATTTAAAAAATGAAATATATATATTATTAAAATGATTATAATTTTTCATCATTTTTATATGAAAATTGATAGTTGGACTAATCCAAAAACATTTTTATCTAAAATAATTTGTAAAAGTTGTGATATAAAGGAGAATTAGAATGTGAAAACATTTTCTTTTGTTGTGCCTCACACTTAGGAGTATAGGATGTAACGTTTTCAATTTGATAACTTAATTACTTTTTATGAATCGCTAAACCAACTCAATATACACCTTGTCAATTCCAGGGCTCAAGAAGAATCTACTATCAGTCGCAATCCTTGAGGACAAGGGATAGTGGGTGATCTTCAAGGAAAAGAAGGCACTACTATGGGCTAAAGGTAGCCACTTAAGTACAACATAACCCATTGGAACTTGCTGTGGAGGATTGTACATCGTGTCAGGACAATTAGTTCAGGCATTGGCTCATGATGCGACTAGCTCTAGCGAGTTGTGGCATAGAATACTTGGACATCTTCATTACAAATCTCTTCCAGATCTACAGAACATGGTATGTGGCATTCCCTCTATTTCTGTTAGTAAAAATGAAATTTGTAAGGGATGCATGCTAGGTAAAAATATAAAGAAAGCATTTCCTAGTAGTGACAACATAGCTCAGGGCATCTTAGATCTGGTTCATTCGGATGTATGTGGTCCCATGTCATCTCCATCACTCTGTGGTTGCTTGTATTATGTAATTTTTATTGATGATTACTCAAGAAAATGTTGGATATATTTCCTTAAAGCTAAAAGTGACACATTTGATAAATTCAAAGAGTATAAAGCCTTTATTGAAATGCAGATAGAGAAACACATCAGAATCCTTAGAACAAACAATGGAGGAGAGTTTGAATCTCTCCAATTTGAGGATTTCCGCAAGTCAACAGGAATCAAGAGACAGTTGACCGTTACATATAACCCCCAACAAAATGGAGTTGTTGAGAGGAAAAACAGGACAATTTGTGAGGCAATGAAAGCAATGATGTTTGACCAGGATGTGCCAAATTATTTATGGGAAGAAGCTACCTCCATTTCTGTTTATATTCAGAACAAGTGTCCACATGCTATAATGAAGGAAAAGACTCTTGAAGAGGTCTTCTCAGGGATCAAACCTAAAGTAATGAATCTAAGGATATTTTGGTGTCCTATTTATATTCATGTCCCTAAGGAAAAACGAAAAAAGATGGAACCCTTAGGCAAGAAAGGGGTTTTTTTGGGGGTACAGTGAGATCTCCAAGGATTACAGGATTTATGTACCAAGTCAGAGGCAAATAGAGGTAAGCATAGATGTGAATTTCCATGAGGAAGCAACATTTAATAAATCCAGAGAGCTTCAACAGGAATCAAAAGCAGTTCAATCCAGCTTCACTCTCTTCTGAAAATGAAGAGTCAGATGATCAGAGGGAGGAACCTCATGAAGGGCCAAGTAATGAGCCCCTAGAACCTGCTAAAGTGTTATAAAGAACTCTTGAAGAACCTCCAGCCAAAAGGAAGCAATGGTGGCTTAAAGAAATAGTGCAGGAAGCAAAAAGGATAGTTGCTCCCAAAGGAGCTTTCAAGGAAAGGAAGAGGCCACATAGGTTTGGAGGCTATGTTTCACTGATGAGAAACATTAGTGATGTCGAACCTTCTTCATTTCAAGAAGCAGATAAATTACAAGTATGTAAGGATGCTAGGCTTGAGGAATACAAGTGTATTATAAAGAACAATGTTTGGGACATTGTGTCAAGGCCAAAAGACAAATCAGTGGTTTCTTCCAAATGGATCTATAATATCGAACATGTAGTTGATGGAAGTGTGGAAAAGTTCAAAGAAATATTTGTAGCTAGAGGATTCACTCAAAAAGAAGGAATCGACTACGAAGAGACTTTTTCCCCTGTAAGCAGGTATACCTCCATTCGAACTATTATTCCTTTAGCTTCCATTCTTGGCTGGAAGCTACATCAGATGGATGTAAAAACAACATTATTGAACGGAAATATTGAAAATTTGAACACAAGGTATTTGTGGAACAACCAAATGATTTTGTAATTCATAAAAAATGAACTCATGCACGCAAGCTAAGGAACGCCTTGTATGGTCTTAAGCAGGCTCCTAGAGTTTGGTATGACATGATTGATGGCTTTATTAAAATCCCAGGCTTTCAGAAAAGTGATGATGATCTGTACTTCAAGGTAAGAGGTAACCTACCTGTTATACTAATATTGTATGTTGATGATCTCTTTCTAACAGGATATGAAGGGATAATAGCCTGGTGTAAGAGGGAGATAACTCAGAATTCGAGATAAAAGACTTATGCTTCATGCATTACTCCCCAGGACTGGAAGTGTGCCAAAGATAGGGCGATATGTTTCTGGCACAAGCAAAATACATAATGGATGTACTAAAGAGGTTTGTTATGATGGATTGAAAATACATGTCTACTCCGATGGCTACCAACCTGAGGAAGCTGCATGATTCTGATACAAGTTCAGATTTGGTAGATCCCACCATGTATTGGAAACTAATTGGATCATTGATGTACATGATCCACACTAGGCCAGATATATTCTATGTAATGATTGCAATCAGTCAGTTCATTATTGAACTGAGACAGAGACACTTGGTGGCAGAAAATCACATCTTGAGATATCTCAAAGGGACCATTACTTATCGTCTGAGATATACATCCATTGGTGGTTTATTTCTGCATGGGTATGTAGATGTTGACTGGGTAGGAAGCCCAGTGGATTGAAAGAGTACTTCCAGATACTGTTTCAGTTTATGATCCGATATGATCACTTGGTCAAGCTGGAAGTAGGGATCCATTGCACAGAGTACACCAAAGGCTAAGTACATTGCAACAAGTGATCCTAGCAAGGAAGCAATATGGCTCAGAAAATTGGTTTCTGGGTTGTTTGGTGAGAAGATCGAGACGATGGTGGTTCACTATGATAATCAAAGTTGCATAAAATTGATAGAGAACCTAGTATTTCATGACAGGTCAAAATATATTGAAATGAGGTACCACTACATCTGAGACTTGGTCCAGAGAAAAACTCTAAAGTTACAGTACATAGCCATGAGCGAGCAGGTAGCTGATACCCTGACCAAGCCTCTGACCACAAGACAGTTTGTGTAGCTGAGAGACAAGCTTGGTGTGGATGTGAATGAGTCCCTCGCTGAGAGGGAGAGTTAAATTTGGTAGCATCGATAGTCATTCTCCAATGAGAGGCCATATGGGCCACCCTAAGGCTAGCTAGGGAGATTTGGAGAATCAACCAATCTTGTGAGGTATTGAAAAAATCCAGAGGGAATGTACAACCTCTGTGAGTCAAACCAAACGTAAGGATGAATGAG
>JASDQU010028264.1:0-18162 GCA_032191745.1 Picea mariana | reverse complement strand
ACTTTTACTACTCCATGGGGAACCTTTGAATATCTTAGAATGCCATTTGGTTTATCAAATGTTGGAGCTACTTTTCAGAGAGCTATGGATTATGTCTTTAGGGGGTTGATTGGGAAGTTGATTGAGATATATCAGGATGATTTGACACTATTTTCTAAGGATGGAAAAACTCACATAAACCACCTTAGGCAAGTTTTGGACAGATGTAGAGAGTTTGGAATTTCTCTAAATCCCGCTAAGTCAGTCTTTGGGGTGATTGAAGGAAAACTATTGGGCCACATAATTTCGAAAGAGGGGGTCAAGTTAGACACAGAGAGAGTTGAGGCTATTAGCAAGGTGCCCTTGCCTGCATCAAAGAAAGCTCTTCAATCCTTCTTAGGACAAACCAATTTTGTCCATAGGTTCAATCCTAACTATGCTGAGATTATAAAACCTATATATAAGCTGCTGAAGAAGGATGTTAAATTTGAATGGAATGAGGAAAGTGAGCGAGCTTTTGAATGTATTAAGACTTCCATATGTGAAGCTCCCGTCCTTATTAGCCCAAACTATAATAAGGACTTTCAGATTTTCTCTTTTGCTTCTAAAGACACTATTGCTGGTGTGTTTCTTCAGAAAAATGATCAAGGCCATGATCAACCCATTGCATATATGAGTCGCGCCTTGCAAAATTTAGAGCTTAAGTATCCCATGTTTGAGAAACAGGCTTATGACTTAGTGAAATCACTCAAACATTTCAGAGTATTCATTGGATATTCCAAAGTGATTGGTTATGTTCCTAATTCTGCGATTAAGGATTTTTTATCACAAGTGGAAGGATTAGGCTCAAGGGGTAGATGGATTGCTAAAATCCAAGAGTATGATTTGGAAATCAAACCTACAAATTTGATTAAGGGTAAGGTTTGGCTAAAATGTTAACAGAAAGTAATGAGAAAACCTTGGGTATGGTTTACCAAATTAATAATGAAGAGTTTCCTCCTAACTTATTGAAGCTTGAACAAGTAGAGTGGTATGCAGACATCATCTCTTATCTTAAGAATCCAACTTGTCCAAGTCATCTAGTAAGACACAAGAAAAGGGCTTTGAGGTTAAAATCTTCTAAGTATGTCCTTACTAAAGATGGATTAGGATGGAAGAATCTTGATGGGGTTATCCTTAGATGTGTGGATGACATTGAGTCAAAGAAACTAATGGATGAATTCCATGGAGGGTTTTGTGGTGAACATTTTGCTGCTAAAACTACTACCCACAAGATCCTTCGAGCAGGATATTATTGGCCCACAATATTTTCAGATGTGCATCAGTTTGTTCGGAAATGTGAGCCATGTCATCTTTTCACAGGAAAACAAAAGTTAGCAACTCTCCCTTTGCAACCATTTGTGGTTGAAGCACCTTTTCAACAGTGGGGTTTGGACTTCATCGGGAAGTTTAATGATAATTCGAGTAATGGGTATTCATGGATTATCACAACAATAGATTACGTTACAAAGTGGGTTGAAGCCATTCTTACCAAGTCAGCAACTGAGAAGGTTGTGATGGATTTCCTAGAGGACAACATTATAACTAGATTTGGAGTCCCATCAAAGATAGTGACAGATAATGCCAAGGCCTTTTGTTTAGCTGAGATGTCGTCTTTTTGTTTCAAGTATGGTATTATCTTATCACATGCATCAGATTACTATCCTCAAGGAAATGGTCAAGCAGAGTCAAGTAACAAAAACTTAATGAACATAATTAAGAAAATAGTCGGTGAGAATAAGAAATCTTGGGATAGTAAAATTAAACATGCATTATGGGCTGACAGAATAACAAAGAAAGCAGCAACTGGGAAAAGCCCCTTTGTGTTAGTATATGGATTGGAAGCTAGGTTGTCAGTACACCTTAGACTTCCTACTTATGGGTCAGTTGAGGACTTTTCCACAGAGAAGGATGCAATTTAGAACAAGGTCAATCAGGTCATCGAGTTAGATGAAATCAGACGAAAGGCTTATGATCAAAACTGCAAAAATCAGAGTAAAGTAAAGAAGGCTTTTGATAAGTCAGCTAGGTAGAGGGATTTCATGATTGGGGATACAGTTTTTCTATGGGATAAAGGCAAAGAGAAGCTAGGGAAACATGGCAAGTTTGACATCTTGTGGTTGGGTCCATATTTGATCAAAGAAATAGCAGGGCCTAATTCTTTTCATCTCAGCCATTTGGATGGTGAGCCCATCAACATTCCAAGGAATGGGCAGCAGCTCAAACTCTTTTTCAGATGATGGGAAACTTGGTGTCCAAAGGGACACCTTTTGTAACGTATCTCTAACCCTTCTCCTTGTATTCTAGTTTTGTATTGTTTCATTCATTATGTCGATATGTACTTAGATTTATTTCTGTATCATAGATTCATTTTGTAGTTATGATGTTGTACTTTAGTTATTTCATTATGTAGATGTTGTTAAAAGCATTTATTTTATTATATGTATATATGTATGCTCATGTTGGTTATTGGTGAGCACCTTTTGTAGATGAAGGATTCTCGTATGCTCTCCGTCCCATGTGAGAAGATCGAACACACGTCCCCATGTGGAGCCAGATGTTGACCGCCTATTCAACTAGGGGGTCAACTCCATGTGCCATGAAGATATGCATCATCAGATGCAAATATGTCGAAAACAGTTTAGTTCTACTGGGCAATTTATGCCTCCAGCACAAAATTTTGTAAGCGGAATTTCCACACCCCTACGTGGGTTAATAATGTAATAGGTCTGCATGGATCATAGTTAGGTCAGGTACCTTGGGATGTTTTCATTGGGAGAGTTCCTTTCACCGAGGGTTTTTTATCCTCAGGTTATCAATTGGGCTTTTCAGCCGGGTTGATTTTCCTTGAATTTTCCCCTCACACCTGCAATAATTCCTCCAAAGTGGTGAACGACGTTCTAATGGTCTCATCCTCTGGTAGCTATTGTTTAGGAATGATGTAAATGACCATACAAGACATCATAGAAAGTTTCGCAGAATTTCGTCGAGTCTAGATAGTTTTTTTAATTAATTAAATTTAATTAATTTTCCTAAAGTTGGGATTTTAATTAATTAATTTTTTTTTAGCAATTATTGTAAAAACTAGGCCTTTGGGTTTTTGATAGGGGTATTTGTGCCCAAAATAAATGGAAAGGCACCCCCTACACCCTTGGGCTAAGTTTCAACGCAATCGAACAAACTTAGCTAGGTGTTTGTCCACCCAGAGTCAAAGTCAGTCAAAACAACAATTTTAATTGCTAAGTATGACATTGCCGAAATGTCAATTTTCATAATTTTTGAGTTAATGGATTAATGTTAAGATGGAAAAGGGCAAGAAGAGTCATTCCTAACCTACCCAACCCACTCCCTAACCTTGCAAGATCCTTCCAAGTGATTTTAAAACTGTCTTTTCCTAATGTCTTGGTGAGGTGTTTACATGTTGTCCAAGACAATTTGCTACTATGTTTTTTGTGTTTTTGCAGAAAAATCAGATCTAAATCAGTCGCCCGGTACCTAGGGACTCCCCCCTGAGGCTGGCATGCATCAACCCGAACAGAGAGGAGGTTTGCTTATGACAATTTGGGGCATTCTCTCCTTGAATTAGCCATTTTTCCATTGTTGATTTTTAATTATCAGATCTGATTGGAGGGTGAAAAAATGTGCTAACAAGGGCTAAGGGGGAAAGAGACCATGTCTAGTGATAACACCCAATCCTTAGAACCTTTGATTATTAAACTTTATTGTTATTATTATTCCATGTTTTATTTTATCCTTATCTTTTGGATTAATTACATGAAAGAGGTATGTGGGATTTGGATATTAAAGAGGCGAATCATGAGCTTCTCATGAAACATGTGGAGAGTGCATGATATGAAGATATAATCTTCAGAATTCATTCATGCAAGGGGATTCAAACTATTGTTCAATTGGGAAAATTGAGAGAGTCCTCTCTGAGTGAACTGCCAATGGCTTGTTGTAATCGAATTATGACAAGCTACAACCAAGAATTATGAAGCAATTAGGGTTGTGTGTAAGAGTAATTGTCAAAATTGAGAGGAATTGAATTACAACTAAGAATCCCTAGACTCCCAACTGTGAGATTTCATGTCCAACCTATGTTGGAGCCTTGGAGGGAAGTGGGATAGCCTAAGGGACTACCTAGCAGAGAAGGGGGATCCCATTTCTTAGCTTGTGTAGGCTAATGGGGAAAGAGGGCTATGGATTGGGATTGTTGTAGGTGGAAAATTGACTATGAACACGAAAATCGATCTATGTGAAGAGAGTTAGAACCAACCATATATAAATTGACCCTTGTGGATTCATAGCCTCAACTCATGAACGACCTTTGTTGCAGAGAGATTAAGTGCAAAAGGGAGCCTATGCTTGGGTAGAACATCCTTCTTTTATAGCCAATTGCTGGATCACTTCCAGAACGATAAGTTTTCTTGATTTACTTGTGCAATTGTTGAATTATTATGGTTTATGTTATGAATTGAATTAGTTTCTAGTTTGTTATGTTCTATTTTCATGTTTGAGTTTGCATCAATAAATTATGGTGTCATTGTCCACTAAATGGTCTCATTATGCTTGCATAAGCTTGCTTTATAGTTCTTGCATCTGTTAATTAACATGAATAGCTAGACAGTGAGGAAAGGCATCATAACAAGTAAATAAGGGACAAGGTATCAGAGAAACAAATTTGAGTGAAATTTGGTGGTTTCAAGAGGTACCCCATATCCTCAATAGAGCACAAAGTGTATTGGGTATGTTACAAAGTGGTAACAAAGTTCTTGGTTGCAACATTGGGGTTGCATGGACCAGAGAATACATTGTATAGGAAGAAATTATAGTTGTGCATGAAGTGTTTGACAAAATGTCCCCATGAGAAGAATTTGGGAAAATGTGTGAAATCCTGCAATTGGCTCTAACTCTCAAATTTGAATATTGTTAGAGTACATGGATAGGTTGAAGAAGTATAATTGGTGTAATTCATGGATTTTAGAGTTCAACTCTATGGCAAGTTGAGTGTCCCTCATCTATTCTCTTGAAAAGAAGAAGCAATAAGACAAAGAATAAAAGGCATTGAATGGGCTAGGAAACATTGGCATCCATGACAAGGTCTAGCTCGCCCTCTACAGAAGCACCCTCTAAAGGGGGGTTTGATGCACATGTTTGGGTAATTTGATTATTGGATGTGATTGAAATCGCTATGATCCCTGTGACTTATGAGCCCATGGAGAGCGTACTTGTTGTTGTTGTTGGACTATGCTCGATGGACAAGTACATATTGGGAGATGATTAGCTTGGACCTCAATGGGGCTGAAAGCCCAGCAGATGGATGTTGTGACCCCAACCAGGAGCAGATAGACACGAGAGGATGGCACCAGGAAGGAAGGACACTTCCCCTGAGACACATTGGTAGGCCTAGACCAAGGGGGGTCTTTCCCTTCCACCATGACATTGGCCCTTGAAGGCCCCCGACGTCATGATGTTGACCCTTGACGCCATCAATTTAGGGTTTGGCATTTATGAGGACGATTTGGTGCTACTTGGCACGTGTGGCAGCATTTGAGGCCTTGGAGGCCCAACGTTTTGCATTTGAGGCCTAGCGTTCCAAGTTGTGGGTCTAACGTTACCCTAGAGGGGAATGACATCATCCCTAAAGTGAAATTAGGGTTTTAATTATTAAATTTATGTAAAAACTGGATTTTTGATGTAAACTAGCCATGTCGGCCTTTTATGACCTAAAAGATAATTGAAGGTTATTGTTATTGTATAAATAAGAGATAAAACTCTTGTATTTTTTGGATCATTGACTCATCACACAAGTGGTGGTCTGAAATCCAACCTTCTTTAAGGTTTCTTTGCTGAAATTAGTGGTGTGCACTTCTTCAAGGAGGCATTTATTGGTGTATTTTGGCAATTTTCATGTGGAGGATCTTCAACTAGGGTGATTTTCTTGATTATTCTTGGTGAAGTAAGTGGAAAATTTGCATTTCTTTATTGTGAATGAATGCTTATGATTAATTTTACTTGTTTCATGTCTAAAATTATGAAATTGCTTGCTTGAAACCCTCGGAGAAAGACATATGCTATTATCTTTTTCCCTATAGTCTTCCATGTGCTAAAATTTCTTGAAAGACACCTATCTTGAAGTAGATACTAGAGCCCTACCATTGTAGCACTCTATTAACCCTACTTCCATGCCCAATTGCATATTTTATTACAAATTGTTCAAGGAAAGGAGAAATCACTAGGGCCTAACCATTGTTACTTTCTAGTAATTTTCTCTTGGAGGTGGAATTTTGAGGCCTTGGGATACCAACACCTTTCTTATCCTCTCCATCCCTTTGACATATCATTATCATTGATATCTTTTCCTCTAAGATTTGTTGCTGCCATTAATGACTCTATTTACCCTAGAAAGGCACTAGACTACCATCTACAAGTGTTGATTGATCAAACAAACACTAATACTTTTATCCTTGAAGTTTTCACTAACATTTGCTAACCCTAAACTAGACTAACTCCCAAGTTAACTTGCTGTTGTAGCAAAACATTGCTACAGCCATACAAACATACATTGATTTGATACATTTGCCTACATAACTTGCACTAAAACCATTCAAAAATCAATTGTGATAATTGCTAGTAAATCTACTAGGTAAGTGCCAACTTTGTATAGTGTTTTCTTGCACTTTTGACGATTAGAATTTGTTTTTGTTGCAAAAGATTGCTACATCCATCTAACTGCAGCAAATTCTCTGCAAAAGTGATATTAAAAGCTAGCTAAACATTGCCAACTTTGCTTGTGACAATTTATTATCAATTTGCCTTGTCAAAGTTACTTTTTCTTGTCTTTTTCAAGCAATTTCAAGTATAAATCTTGTGGCTGTTATAAAATATTAATTGTTGTTATAAATTGTTGCATTGCTACAAATTAATATCAGCTAGGTTACTTTATTAAGGTTTATTGTCTTATGAAGCACTAACAATCATTTGATACTTGGAAAGTGCCCACGTTTGCCTTGTTGTCTTATTTTGGGCAGGTACACGATATTTTCCATTTGCTTTATCTTTATAAGACATAAAGAAACCTTTGATTTGAGTGAACTGTGAGAGGGGAAGGATTTCCTTGTGATTACTTTCCTTAGCCTTCCCAACCCCCCAGGTCACTAGGTACGTCTCCCCTGGGGTAGTCTTGACATACTCCTAAATAGAAAGGGATCTGCTATTAAAGTGACAGTGATGGGTTATTCCCAAGTACGCCAATTATGTATCCACTTGCCTTGGGTTTTTGGGCAAGTACAAATTGTGCGATAACAAGAACCACAACATCTCCTAGTAGACCTGTGCCTACAAGTAAACAACAAACTATCAAGTGTAGGATGGCCTACTCATCTTTGTTCTCATATATCAAAACCCACTAAATTAGAAAAGAAAATTTTGACATTTTTAAAAAAAATTCTAAACTAAGCATGAAATCAATATTCAAGTAGAGTAAAATGAAAATGAAATGCATCTAAACTAGTATGAGCAATCAAGATGCAAATACAGGGAATCAAAATGACTTACCTACTTACCTGGGGCACGGGCTCTGAAGAAGTCATGTGACCTGTATGTGAGGTTGGAGAAGGAACCCATCTATGGGCAATGGCATCTTTCTCCCGTCTAATGCTGTCAGATAGTACTTTTCTTTGTCAAACTTCTTTTTGATGATGTAAGGGCCAAGCCATGAGTTATTGTCTTTTTGTTCATATTTGGGCTTACCCTTTCTTTTGTCCCACATGAGCACATGATTTCCTTCATTGAAATCGGAGCAAGGTGTATTCTCATTGTATGGCGGCTCTGTGTGGATGATATCTTTAACGATTTCTTTACTTTTCTCATCTTCCTTCTTGAAAATTTGGATAGACCTTGGCTCCTTCCCATGGTATTTTGCAAGTTTGTCTTTGTATTGATCTGTCCACAAAATAATCCTGTCTATGGAGTTCTCCTGCAGAAAGGGTAGCTCAGATGGATCATACTCAATGGTCTATGGGAGTACATCATAATGACATTCATTGCCATAATCAGGACCATCAAGATCCATCACGTGTCTATCAACTTTCTCTCAATTGTATAGTATTTGAAAAGTGCCATCCCCCATAGGAATGTGTGCATGGGTGAGATCCATGCTAAGGAAACCCCCGAGAGCAGTAGACCAACTCCTAGATAAAAGCATCCCCCAAGCATCTGGAACGTCAATCACTACTATGTCTGCAAGAATGATGATATGTGGGAAGTCAATCAGGAAAACCTCAACATCTTCACATACTCCCAAGACCTTAACTCTTCTCGAATCAATACCGCAAACATTTCCATAAGATCGAGTTGTCTTCAAACCAAGTTGTTTCATTACCTTCAAAGACATGACATTTATGCCCATGATAGATAGAAAGAAGGTTTCTTGTCCTTTGGTCGACCAAAATAAATAGTGTTTAACATGATGGGAGAATCCTCCCTCTCAGTTGGCACTTGTAAGATTTTCAAACTTTCCCCTTTTACAGAAGGGATCTTACACATCTCTGTCACTGGGACCATCATATTCAGTTTTCCAAACATGTTAGCAACATCTATATTCATTTGCAGGAGTTGGCTTAGGAAGCAACTCACATACCGGTGGTGGTGGTGGTGGTGGAGCCACCTTTTTTACTGGTGGAAGAGGAGCATTAGGCTGTGACAGAGGGGCTAAAGCATTTTTTCTTTTGTAGACTAGAATTTCCCTCCTCTTTAGTTCCTTCTTCTGATCATATGTCAACTTGCTTAAGACCCAGATTCTCCCCTCTCTTTCTCTTATTCTTCTGGCTTTATCGACCAGATCTTGGGCAGTCTGTTCTTCACTGAGATTGCAAATCATGAAGTTTATATCGTCAGGATAATCTTCTTCCTTTCGGGGGAAGTCATCTTCCTTGTGGGGCTCTTGGCATGGGAGACACCAATCTTCTAAATTAACTGCCCCAACAAATTTCAAAGTATCCAGGGCCTTTGCCTCTTGTTGATGTCTTGGCTTCCACCGATGGAATCTCTCTGTTGTCTAGCAAACTGAGGTCTGGGAGCAGATTGATTTCTTTCCATTGTAGTCATACGGTTCATAAGTTGATTCTGCACCTAAACAAACTCAGTATTCATTTGGTCTATCTTCTAAGTCAGGAGAGCAATCAGATCAAGAACACTGTTGTTTGAAACCTTCGTCCTTGATTCTGTCTTGTTGCGGGGATACTGAAAAGGTTCTATTTTTTAATCAAGGAGATTTTATTCAATGTCGATAATGAATTCTTTATCTTGTGCCAATGTTATGGGATTTTTAACTTTAAGAATGTATCGGAACGTCCCTTCAAAGGCATTCATGTAAAGGAGACAAACTGATGATCTTGTAGGATGGTAATCTGTTGAAATGAATTCTCTTACAATTTTGTTGACCACCTATTAAACTAGGGGGTCAACTCCATGTACCATGAAGATACGCACCATCAGGTGCTACCAAGTCAGAGACTTTCTGGTTCTACAAGGCAATTTTGGCTTTCAACTCTTATTTTTGAAACGGATTATCCGCTCCCCTGCGTGGGATAATAATGTAATGGGTATGCATGGATCATAGTTAGGTCAATTACCTTATGACTTCACCATAAGAAGACTCCCTTTCACTGAGTGTTTTTTTTCCTCAGGTTATTAATTTGGCCTTACCAACCCTATTAATTTCCCTTGAGCTTTTCACTCCCGCAAATAATTCCTCCAAAGTGGTGAAAGGCATTCTAATGGTCTATTCCTCTGGTAGATAGTGTGTAGGAATGTTGTAAATGACCATGTAAGACATCTCTTAAAGTTTTGCGGAATTCCATCGAGTCTAGATAGGTTTTTTTATTTATTAAAATTGCCTAAGTTGAGTAAATTTAATTAAATTTTGATAAAAACTATTAATAGGCCCTCACTTCCCTAGTGCGCCCTCCTAGACCTTCCAACTCACACCCTTGACCACGCATTTGCTTGCCACCTCATTCCATCTCATCAATCCACAAACAAATCCCTAAAGTTGTGACCCCCTCCTTTAGATGCTCACTCTTGCATATGATTTGACACTTGTAAAAGATCCAAGAGGGGTAGCTTTGCCTTCCCAAGTATAAGTAAAGGCCTTCTCTCCCTCATTTCTCGCCAATTCTATTGCTATTGTTACTCTACCCTATTTTCTCCTCACTCTCCCATCTCTCCCATCTTGCTCTCAGCTTTTGGAGAGGAGCTTGTTGCAAGTATTTTCAACAACCTTATACTTGATTAATACAAAGGCTTTGGAGGGCATGGTGTGTTAAGAGTCTTCTTAGTGCATCCATTGCTTGGGAGGTGACTTGTTCCTTTGTTGTATTGCTTTCTATTTAGTAGAGTAGAGATCTCAACCAAAGTATTTTTCTTGGGTTGGTTATCAATAGTCTTATTGTTAATCTAGTTAGAGTTTATGGTTTTCTTGTAAAGTATTTTGAAGGTTTAACTCATATCCTCTTGCCTCTACATAGCTTGTAGTTTGCTAACAGTTTGCAGGTCATTTTCTAATGTTGGGAAGGTGTTTTCAGATCCGGAAAACACACATTTTCAACCATTTTCACCTCCATTACTTTGTTGCAATTTATTTCTGTTACTTCCATTCATATTTTTGGATTTTCTAACATTTAGAATAGGTCATACAAACTGATATATATTGCAGAAATTTTCTGCAACAAATTTCTGTGTAAAAACATAAATTTTATTTCACTTTGTTGTCATTTTGCAGCGTTTTCAGCAAGCTTTTGCTTGTTGGTTTTTGCAGATTCTCGCTAGTAAAAGGGGAGGTGCTGCCCATTTTGGGCCACAAAGCACTCAAGAAGAGCCTCCAATAGTTGAGTAACATAATACCCTCCTCTCTCATCTTTTCTAGCAATTGTAAACAAGCCCAAAGAAGTCCCAAAAGGGCTTGCACTTCTCATCTTTTAAATTTCTGCAATTTAATTCATTAATTGTGCCTACATCTTGGAGTGTGTTTGGCCCAGCCAACCCCCAAAACCATAAGGCTGGGAAGCTCTTTATTTTCTGCATTTTTTATTCTTTTGTTTGCCCCACTTGTCATTAGGACAAGGTTGAGAGGTTAGGTTTCCTTCAACATTTTCTTTCAAGTTATTTCAACCCACTTGTGCAAAAAATCGGAAGGCTTTGTCCTCCATCTTGTGCATTTGTTTAAGGTTATTAGTTTAGTTTGTTTCAAGTTTTTTTAAATTCCAATTGTTTCCCTACACCTTGGAATTGATTGGCTTTGCCAACCCCCAAAATCGTAAGGCTAGTATATGGTTTTTACTTCTTCATATGTTTAATGATTAAAATAATCTAGATCTAGAAGTAACCACTGTTATCCCCCACTTTTAGGGATAACTAGGAAATCATGTCTCAAGGCCCACAGGTCCTAGACATGGAGTACCGAGAGCTAGATCGACTTGAGCATGACCCTGGAGGGCCCATCTTTTCTCCCTTTCAATGCCTCCACTTTGTCAACAGTAGCAACATCCATCACCTTCGGCTTGGTCCTGTATCAGAGATGGTTCTTGCTCCATGAGGTAATGAGTTTGGGTATCATGGTATGTGTCACTCTGATCCTCAAAACCTTTGAGTATGTCCATTTAATTCCTTTTGTTTCTAACAAATGCTTCGATCTTATACTTGTCCACTTGACCATGTAGGGGGGAATGACAGGATGCCCTAGTAAGCATGTGCCCATAGGTTTTGAGTTGCCACTTGGGGGGTTTCTGAAAAGTCATCGTCTGCTCCCGTCATATTACCACTTTTCCACCTTGCTTCCCACTCATCCATCCCATTACATTTGTCCGGGCATTGGGTTGGTCAATCATTTAAGGCTTGCACCTTGCCTTGTGGGAAGAAGCGGCTAAAGGCCCAGAAGGTAAAAGCAAGCTGGAAAAAGATAAAAGCCTAAAAACTAAAACCTCGAGATGCTTCGCCCAAGGATCCCCGAGAAAGCAATAAAAAGCTTCTCAGCAAGAAACAAGAAGGACCCATACAAAATAATAAAACAAGACCTAGTCAGAGGATAGGGGGTATCATCACGAGCCAGCCTATTAGGTTCATGGGTACCTACCAGTATGACACTACTAGCAACTGGTTACCACGCTAGGGTAGTGGCTCTTGGTTGCATGGCCAAGAGAAAGGGGGTCTCATCATGAGCCAACTTTTTCATTTCTGTGAAAGTACTTGTGGGTAACACCACCACCACTGGTCACCATGCCAGGGCAGTGTCCCCTGATTAGCTTCTTGAAGAAAAAGCAATAAAGAATAAAAAATAAAGGGCATGAATGGGCTTGGAAGAATTTGCATCTAGGACATGTGCAGTTCACCTTCTACAAAGGCACCCACAGGTAAGCCCTGCATTTCCCTACTTTCACTGCACCCCTTGTCACCCACATAGGGGCTTGCACGGGAGAAGAGGAGGATGTTCCACAAAGGCACCCTGCCAGAACCTTACCTAGGGGGGTTGTACCGTCTTCATTGGAGCGCTGGCCATGGAAGGCCCGAGACGTCACCCGGGAGGCTCATGACGTCATCCAACTTCATGGACCTTTTGGGAGACAGTCATGGCAGTTTAACATGTGCGGCAGGTTGGAGAAGCGCAAGGAGGGCTAACGTTTTGCTCCAGGAGGCTGCATTTTCCCTAGAAAGGGCTAACGTCACCCTAGAAGGGGCATGACGTCTTGCTTTTGCTTGATTAGGGTTTAATTTATGACAATTTAATGTAAAACAATATTATTTTATATTTTGGCCTTGTCAGCCTTTTGATGACCTAAAGTTTAATTGAGGTCATTGGTATGGTATATATTGAGGGTTTTACTCATTTTTTCATCATCTCTCACTCACACATTAGTGAGGTCTGAAATTTGCACCCTATTCTAGGGTTTTCGCTGAAATTTTCAAGCGTACTTATTGAAGGAGACCATTTTTGGACTATTTTGGCATTTCTTCTTGGTGGAAGGTTTACAACTAGGGTTTGGCTACTTGAATGCATCGTTTATGTAAGTGAATTTCTACAACACTTCTTGATTGAATGGTTATAGTATTGTTTACTTGCATTTGTTATTATAATTTGTTGCATTAAAACCCTAGGTGACAAGCACATGATAAAGTCATTGTCTCATGTCCATATTAAGTTAAGAACTATTTTGATTTGCTGAAATAAGATAGAGCCTTGCCATAGAAACACTACTCTTCTAGCTGGTCGTTTTTTCCTTGTTATTCAGCTATAAAGGTGGAAAACATATCAAGGCCTAGGGTTTCTACACCTTGATGAGTTGTTTTCCCCTACGTTTTGTTTGATGAAGCCTTGCCATAGAAACACTCCATCTTCCAACTCTCTTGTCTTTGCCCCTATAAATTGTTACTCAAGCTAGCCGATTTCATCTTGCCAATAAGCTAAAGAAGGAGGAGAAAGCACTAAGGCCTAGGGTTTCTACACCTTAGTGAGTCTTTCTCCCCTAGGGTTTCATTGTTGAGGCCTTGCCTTAGCAACACCTCAACATTTAACCCTCTTGTCTTTGGTCTTTTCATTGTCATTTAGTCCTTCAACCTTTGCAGCCAGTGAGTAGGAGGAAGACTTCGTTGAGAAAAATGTAGAGGTCTGTCGTGAACATCAGGCTTTCCAATAGCCTATGGAAGAAAAACTTGAACTCAAGGTCCTCTTTGATTCAAATTTCGAGGATACTAAAAGATATCATAACAGCATTACATTCGAACATTCAACATAATACAGTCACAACAATCCATGTGAATCAGTCATCATGAATCCTTTTAGTAACAGAGGTAAATAAGTTGGGGTAAGAAAGCTAACTTTCATTAAACAAGAAGTCTCAAATACAGATACATAGCCAGAAAACCAGAAGTTTCATTGAAACTTTACAATACGAGAGATTTGCTCTACCATCGACCCTTACAAAATATCAAAACTGAGTACTTATGCTGAAAGCAACTTGCTCACTTCAGAAGCACACTCTAGTCATTGCATTCAAGACTTAGCGTCTTCTTCTTCTTTTGTCAAGCTGCACTTGCATTCTTCTGTCAGACTCAAGATCGGATCGGTATCGGCTTCACAAGCAAATCCCTGACAAGAGACTTTCGATTGCCAGTCTGCCTTCCATGGCCGACTCTTCCATACTTTCCACTTATGTGGTGAAACGAGGTTTCAACCACCTTTCCCATTTTCATTAACTACATGCATCGGGCTCGGGACGGAGTCTGACATCCGTGAATGTTCCAGGCGGTGCCCATGACTTTCCCCAATTGATCTCGTCACCCTAAAATCCCGTCGATCTTCTACTAAAACCAAGAGGAGTGCTTCGATCTTTTGAGAAGCTCCGTTCCCCTGCTTCACACAACCGCGGGCCATGAGCTCGCGCTTATCCCAAATGAGATTTTGGGATTTTGCGTTTCGGGAGTTCTCGCTGTGTTCCATGCTGAAAACTCCAAGTTGCGAAATCGCAATAGCTCGGATCGGGTGACACGCATCTCTTTGCATCGGACGGCCCAGATCATATTAGCATTTCGGGACCTCGGACCATCGACACTTCTCACCTCAGCTTTCCCGAAAAGACTTTCTCTACGGCTCGGACCATCCATCCAGTTTTCCTGAGATGGATGGCTCGGATTATATCGCGACTTCGCATTTCACGAACTTGCGCCTTACTCCATGCTGAAACCCCCAATTCACAAAATTGCGATTTCACTTATCTCTTGCAACGTTCCCCTCTGGTTTGGACGGTCCAGATCATTTCGCGAGTCCTCATGACTCTGCCCTTTGAATGCTCCATTTTACGAGTCAGCGAAATGCTAATCTTGCGCCACGTGACCTTCCCAGGATCAACGGCTAGGATGGGCATTGCGATTTCGGAACTCTGATGCTATGATTCGTGCAACTCTATGATCATGTTTGCCTGATGGTACTTGATCCGATCAGCCTGATGGATCTCTGTCATTGAAAGTTGATCTTGCTCGCTCGCTTGATTTGAGTTTATATCAGACTGGTTCAAGTGTTGTGTTTGGTGCTCACGACTGTGGCCCGCGTAGTTTACTTGAATGAGTAGATGAGGGCTCGGGAAAACAAAGGATTCAACAACAGAGGTAAACAAAGAAGTGGTTGACTTTAGGGAAAACAGAAAGGCTTTAGGGCTGACACTTCTCAGGCAAGCCGACAAGGGAAAACAGGTCTATCAAACAGATGAGGGAAACACAAGAAAACTATAAGCTGAAAGGAAAAACTTAGGATCAGGTTTGCAAAAGGAGGAGAGACGGGCAAAATTTGCAGACCTAGGTAGAAACCACAGCCTCCTAAGGCTTTGACAAGTTTATGTGATAACAGGGCTTCCCTAGGAGTAATCCTAGACGGAAGAGGTTCAAGTCGAGCTGAAAATGGGCTTTGAACCTAGGCATTGTGCCTCCAAGGACACACTAAGTGAGTTGGACTTAGATCATGTTTGCAAGTGTGTGTAAGGACGACAACATGTTTCATTCTCTTTTTTCTTTATTTGATTGAACTGAGTTGCAACGGTCCCACCATCTTCTTTTCTTGACCATATGATTTTAAATACGATGGTAAAAGCATCATAGGTCATGATCTGATTATCAGGGAGTCCCTTGAACCAATCAAAATCCTCCCCAGTCAATGATGAGGAAAATAGTCTCATGGCCACATCTTCATGATCAATACCTGCATTGTACATATCTCGGCCCATGACATAAATGTGGTCTTCGGTTGTTATCACATTGTTTCCTGGGAACCTTGGCAACCACTTGTTGACATTTGTTGACATCTTGTTAAGGTGACCTTGGATATTGGCCATGTTGAGGGGTTTGTAAAGGTCTCTTGCCCAAGGGCGAGCCATTGGAGCAAAGGAAAGGGATTTATGGAAAATATCTTTAGCAACTGGAAACTTGAGAGGAGGTCTTCTTTGGTAAACCTTAGAAGGCTTGAATTTCCCAGGGGGAAAAGGTTTGGGGAAAGGAAGTTTCTGGGAAGGTGGAGTCCTCAGATGAGCTTCAAGTTGAGCTCATCAAAGAGGGTGGAAAGAGAATGTCCCTTGGGTGGAGTCGACAGGTAAGCTAAGGGTAAGGATTTGGGATAGCTTACCAAAGTGTCGTTAGGGTTCGAAAGAGGATTCAAAATCGTCCCCAACAGCGGCGCCAAAATGTTATGGCACAAGTTGTAGGTTGGGCAAAGCCATGCCCAACCAAGGAATTAGTGCTACAACTATAGGAATCCTACACCCAATGTCACCTTGATGTAGGTCCCTCGCTTCAAGGGTGACTAGGTCACTCTAGGGAGAAGATCCCGATGACCCTAGGGAGATTGAGACGGAGATAGAAGGAAGTGGAAAGGGAGCCCCTATAGGTCAAGTCTAAATGGAATGAAGGGTAGGGAGAGATGCCTTGTAAGTCAAGCAAAGGCTACCTAACAAGTGTAGTGTTTTTTCGAATGATTGTACCTGCCTGAGACACAAGAAAGCACACCTTGCAACAATATATCTTAGTTGGATCAACAAGTTAAGTTTGTTGTCCCTAATTTGCTGCAATAGATGATAGTATAAATCAGCAAGAAAAATATACTATAAGCTACTCAATAAATTCTAAGGATTGTTTTCATCTTTATACACACTTGCAAACGTGGACTAAGTCTCAATCCACTTGGTGTGTCCTAGGAAACACAATGTCTAAGTTCAATCCCACTGTCACCTTGACTTGAACTTATTTCATCTAGGCTTACTCCTAGGGAAGCCAAGCGAGGTAGACCCTAGTTGCTATGTGAGTTAAGAGATTAATTCTAGGAGTTAATTTTAATTGGTTAATGGTTAGGGGGAATCTAGCCTATATAAAAGTCAACAACGCAAATGCAAGATTTCAATGAGAAGCAACCATTTTCCTAAGTCAACTAAGACTAATGCCTAAGGTTGGGTAATGGGGTCAACTAGATTAAAGGGATTAGCTTTTACAAAGATTACAATTAGATTACAAAATGAATTACTAGATACAAGATTTACAACTATCTATAAAGTTAAAGAATCTAAAGAATAACTGAGAGATACAACAATGATACAATAATGGACAAAGCAAGATATAAAGCAACTAACTAACCACTAATCTTAAAATGAAGTTGGATGTGCAGGTCAAGCAGATATTGCTCAAAGATAAAGTAAACCACCACACATCAAGCCAACTATCTCAAACAACCACAAGCTCCAAGCAATGAAGAAGCCTTCAAGGGATGCGCAACTTCAAGGGAGGAGACCAATCACACCAAAATACAACTCAACATCAAAGTTAAACGTTGAAATGAGGCCTCCAAGGGCTAAATCGCAACTTTTAGATTATTTAGTCAAACCCACAAATGCTTAAAGCGAGATTGCATGAAAGATGTAAAAATTAAGTGCTTGCAATATGTAACTTAAGCATAAACTATAAAGATGTATCGATGTATATTACTCAAGGTTAAGTGGATTCATTTTAGGATTAATTAAATTGTTAAGTGTAAATCCTAGACTAAGTGGCAACCCAAGAACTCTCCCTGCTTATACCAAAAGAATGTTAGCTTTTTAGCTTGGGAGGTGTTATCCCCGATATCTAGGGATAACTAGGAGATCATGTCTCGAGGCCCACATGATCCTAGACATGGAGTACTAGAGCGGATCGACTTGAACATGGCCCTTGAGGGCCCATCTTTTCTTCTCAGCCAGACTTGTCTTGTCAGCAGTACCAGCCTCCATCACTACCGGCCTGGGCTTGCATCAGAAAAGGCTCTTGCTCCATGAGGTAATTGGTCCGAGGTATCATCGTATGTGTCATATTTGATCATTATAACCTTCTTATGTATGCATTAGATCTCTTTCATTTTAGATAACTGCTTGGATCTTACACTAATCCACTTGACCATTGTTGGGGTAATTGATGGGGTGGCTTAGCAAGTTGGTATTCATGGGTTTTGGTTAGCCACCAAAGGGGGTTTGCAGAACCATCGCCCGCTCCCCTCATATTATCACTCTTACATCTTAAAACCCTGCTCATCCATCCCATTTCCCTAGTCTGGCCATTAGGATGACCATCCAGGGTACATCT
>JASDQU010028262.1:0-29258 GCA_032191745.1 Picea mariana | reverse complement strand
CGACGTTTGAGGGGGTCCGAGGTTTGTCGGTCTTTCGACAATAGAAAGTCGCAATTGCGTCGAACACGCCGTCGGAATTTGACCCAAATGTAGTAGTGAGTAGAACAATTGTAGGAGATAGAGTGACAAGTTAGCATAAACACCGACTTGTTTGAGAATGCAACACAACTTGGGACAAATCTAGAGGAGGATCAGAAAGTCCAAAAGTGGGACAAGGAAGAAGAAAGGATAAGCACATCTATCCAGGACCTCAAGCAGAGGGAAAAGACAATCTCCATAACATAGCACATCAAAGGGGCACAGGACATGAAGAAATTGTAGGCACAAATCACCATTGCAAAACTCAGAAGAAGGAGCATCAGGCTCAAATGGAACCATTTCAAGAGAAGGTAGCAGAATTCCTGGCACATGTAGAGGAATCCAAGACACATATAGCACAGACCCAGGCAGAGTGTGTAGAATTGATCAGTGATGAAATTGTAGTCTAGATAGTGGACACACTCAATGAGAAGATTGCATAGGCACAAACACAAGTAGCAGAGATCAAGGAAAAGTTTCAGACGGTCACCATGGAGATTGAATATTTGTGTTAGGTGGCTCAGGATGAGCCACATGTCAGTTTTGGGGGCCTGTTGGAAGAAGACCAAAGAGAAAAGAAAGGAGATTTTGGGAAAGAAAGCATGCACAAGGGAAGTGACAGCTGGAAGGAGGAACAACATGCGCGCATGCAGGGAAGACCTAATGAAGGTAGGGTTAGGGTTTTGGTTATGTATTGTAAAGTCTAAAGAGCCAAAAATGTATAAATATGTATACTTAGGTATCATAAGCGAGGGATTTTTACTTAGGTATGATAACAGTTCAGAGTATTATCGAGTTTTAGCTAGTTATCTATGAGTTGTTGTGATATGTAATATTTTTCTATATGAACTAATTTTGTAAGTTGTTGAGCTCAAGAGGACAAAGGAGGGAAGACATTGAGGGTTAGATTGCAGGCTAAGGAGCCCGGTGCGATCTAGTCTACCTCATATAGATCTTACCCGACTGAGAATAATTGTAACATGTGCGACATTGTAGATCCAAAAATACTATAACAAAAGAGCCAAGATCTAGATCTTTGTGAATGTATCCCAGGAGGGGGTGAACCACGGTAACATATGTGTTATGTGATGAATGCATGCATATATTTATCATATTTCAGTAGTTTTTGTTCTGTTAATGAATGAGTTTATATATTTCCTGCTTATTCTCAAATGACAGTATACTGCGTTTACAAGTTATAATAGTAGTTTGATATATAGTTCTCAAATTGTGCACTCAATACTAGGCTGTAAACACATGAGTGTTACAACCACCCATTAAATCTATATTGAGTGAGATTGCATAGCACATTTTGTGTGTTGTTTTTCCTTCTGGTTTACTAGGAGGGCCGATAGTTTTAGAGGCTTTGTTGGAACCCTGGACAGACATGAACCCTGGGTCAATAAACTCAGACATAATAGAAGAATACTAAAGCAACAGGCTTAGAGGCCCCATTGTAATGTTCTCATACAAATGCGAGTAGCTTCCACATCTTTTATCAGATAATAGCTACCACCATTTGAGCAAGATTGTTTTGATTTTGCATTTTACAGTTTCAACAGATCTCTTATTTAATAGAAGTTAGGTTCCATTGTATCTCTTTTACTATTTTCTTTATATATGTGTTAATGGTATAGATATGTGTTTCATTTCATCAGTGGTACCAGAGCGGTCTTCTGTTCATTTGTTTCATTGTGCATGTCCCCAACGAGGTCAGGGTATGAGCAGTTGGGACTTGAACCAGTTGAGCCTTTGCAATATCATCCTCACCTAACCCAACAACCACCCATGGGGGAAGAAAAGAGAGATGATGGGGTAGGATATCCCTTTAAATGTTGCTTGAGGAATACCTCTTGCAACAAAGGAACAACATGATTGATAAATTTACACAAATCCTTCAACGATTTCCAATAGGTGACACATCTACCTCAAGTGGAGGAACCACCCCCTTTAAGGTACATATCGATTTTGATATTCCTATATTTGAAGTTCAAATAGATGTGTATGATGTAGAAAAATGGTTAAACCTTCTAGAAGGGTATTTTTCTATCGACAAATTTTTCCATAGAGAAAATATTACATTTTCAATCCTCAAGGCCATCCCCTGTGTCAAATATTTGTGGGAGACTTTATGTGAGAAAAAGGAAACAGAGGGATCTACATTATTTGTAGTTGAACCCACTTGGGGTTCCTTCAAGGATGATATTAAGGAACAATACTACCATATTGGAAGTTATAACGATTTATATACAATATGGACCACACTGTGGCAGGAAAGGGACCAAATAGTTCCAGAGTTCACCAATGTCTTCCATACCTTTTGCACCAAGCTAGGTACCAAAGACTCTGAGTGGCATATGGTGCTCAATTACCATGAAGGTATACATAGATACATCAAGATTGAGTTTCTAGACATTTCATCCTTGGGCATGACCTATCGATATGCTATCAAAATTGAAAAGAATCTTAAACATAAGACATGACAGTTTGGGTTTGCAAACCCCTCATAGAAAAATCAGGGAAAAGGTGGCCCCAACCCCTAGAACAAAGGGTGGAGCAAGGATGGACAAATTTAGGATATCCAATCCAAACCAAAAACAAATAAGGAAATTGGGAAGAAAAATAAAGACAATGGGAAATGGTGTGAGTTCCATAATATCCCCTAGCATAACATCATTGAATGTAGCTCAAAGAAGTCATTGGTGGTCGAGGTGAAAGGCTCTCAATTAGATGCAGGCTTCGATATTGAGTTAGAACTAAATAAAGGGAGACAGGTCATTAATTCAGAACCTAGTACCACAGTTTCTACCACCACCAAGGTCCATCTCGATGAACTTGATGAACCAAAGGAAGGTGAGTGCCTCTTTCATTCATAGATGTGGGTGAAGAGTACCCTGTTGCACTTCATTGTTGATAGTAGTAGCTAGAGGAACCTCATCTCAACAGAGGTCGTCAAGTGGTTGGCTATGCCAAAAAAACCACACCCATAGTCGTACACCTTTGGATGGCTCCACCAAGGGAGCGATCTCTGCATCATCCAACAATATCTCCTTGCCTATGACATCAATCCCTTCAAAGATGAGGTATTGTGTGATGTCGCCCCCCTTGAAGTTTTTGATGTTCTTTTGAGCCAACATTATTTATGGAAACATCATGATGTATATGAGTCTATAACTAGTAGTGTTATTATTAATTTGGATAGGAAATTATATAGGATACTCGAGGTAGTCCCATCTACTAGCATTTCCTTGATCTCTTCCAAACAATGCAGGAAGGTCATCTCTCAAATCGGCAATTTTGTCTTCTTTGTGATTTGTGCTCAAAGTGAGTGGAAGGTTGTAGCCACATCCATGGCCTACGTGATAGGTCTCTCCATGCAACATAAGCAAGTGGATAAGGTCATGGAAGAATACAAATACATATTCTCGTCACCCATTGAGGTACCTTTGCACTATCAGGTCAAGCACTCAATTGATATGACCCCCAATGCACCACTACCTAATGGGCTAGTCTACGCCGCTCTCTATCAGAAAATGAGGAAATCAAGCACTATATATAAGAGCTACTCAAAAAGAGACACTTCCTCCCAAGGTCATCACTTTGTGGAAGCCCAATCATGCTTGTGCAGAAGATAAACAAGTCCTGGAAAATTTGCATTGATTACTGAGCCCTAAATAAGATCACAGTCATGAACCCGTACCTAATTCCATGTATTGACGATATCCTTGACTAGCTCAAGGGGGAAAACCACTTCATTAAGATTGATCTGAAGTCTAGCTACCACTAGGTCCCAATAGATCATACCGATGTATGAAATACTTCCTTCAAGTCCAAAGAATGGATTTTTGAATGGTCGGTCATGCCCTTTGGCTTGAAAAATGCCCAAAAAAAATTCATGAGGATGATGGATGATATATTGTGTCCTTTCACCAATTATTTTATGGTGGTGTATTTTGATTACATCCTCATCTTCAGCAAGAACTAGGAGGAACACTTGCATCACATTTAGTAGGTTTTACACACTCTGTGGAAACACAAGCTATATACAAATGTGGAAAAATGCTCCTTCAACATGAATAGGGTATAGTACCTAGGATACATTATTGATGAGAATGGGGTGCATGTCGATCCATAAAATATTTAATTCATCTATGACTGACCAACCCCAACCACACTCACTGAGATATGGAGATTCTTAGGCCCTACCAACTTATATCACAGGTTTGTGTTGGGATTTTCCGACTTTGCATGGGCCCTTAGCCAAGTAACTAGGGGCGGTGGCAAGTAAAAATTTGCGTGGGTCCAGTCGCAAAAAAAATCCTTTGATGATTTGAAACAATGCTTGTTCTTATCCCCATTTCTCCCATTAGTCGACCTACAACATCCTTTTGATATTGAGACAGATGCTCCAGACTATGTTGTGGGCACATTTCTCACTCAACATGGACATCCCATGGCCTATCATAGTGAGATGTTATCAAATAATGTTCGTAAGTACCCAACTTATGAAAAATAAATGTAATACATTGTACAATCCTATTTCTAGTGGAGGCATTACATTATTGGGAAGGAGAAACACATCCACACTTATCATAATCCTATGCAGTTCATGCAAACACAAGGAAAATTGTAGAATGATTACCATCATAAGTGGTCCACTTACTTGCAACGGTTCCATATCAACATCAATTATAAGACAGGGAACACCAACCATGTCACTGACTACCTCAATCAACCTCCATATGCCACACTAACCATGGTTCTACACTCCTATGGACATAAGACCTCCGGATGGCCCCAACTCTATGAGCGATACCCTGACTTCACCACTACCTACCAAATGTTGGGAAAAAACACAGTTTTCAGTGATTTTCATCTGCAAGATGGGTTGTTGTGTCATCTAGTCCATCTCTGCATTCCATAAAGAGATCGGGCCAATTTTATTTGGGAATCTCACTACAGTTGGATGGCAGGAAACTTCATCATAGAAACAACAATGGCAATGTTGCAACAACATTTATATTGGCCAAAATTTTGACAAGATTTCAACAAGTATATCAGGTCTTGCATGACCTACGCCATTTCCAAACTAGACATTAAGAAACAAGGTATGTACACCCCTCTTCCTACTCCCAACAAACCCTAGGAATCCATCTTTGTGGACTACATGTCAGGCCTTCCTTCCACTAAGCATAGAAATGACTATGTTTTCGTGGTGGTTGATCGATTTTCCAAGATGGTGATTTTGGTTTCCTACAAGAAGAGAATTATAGTAGAGGCCACTACCAATTTATTCTTCAAATGAGTGTGGGTACATTTTTGGATACCACAAACCATCGTCTATGATCAGGACAATCATTTCCTCACCAAATTCTAGTCGAGCCTCTAGTCACGGCTATACACCAATCTCACCAAATTCATGACCTTACAACCCCAAAACAGATGGTCAAACCGAGGTCAGAAATAGGATGATTGTGAATATATTGTGCATGTACAATTCCAAGAGTCTTCCCTATGTTCAAAATAATTACAAAAGATCCATACATAGTTGAACCAACCACAACTCCTTTCAGGTGGTGTTGGGATTTCAATCATTGGGTCCCATGGATGTTGCACTACCTCTTATGTCCACACAGGATGAATGATCCCATGAAAAAATGAAAGCCAAAAAATCCACCCAGTTCATTGAATGAATCTAGCACATCCTATAACATGTTCAGGATATTTTCCAGAAGTCCAATGCCAAATACAAGTAGTGCCATGATCAACATCGAGTGACACACAAGTTTCAGGAGGGAGATAAAGTTTGGTTGCACTCATAGAAATAACACCTTACAAGACCCCATCAAAAGATTATTCCACTCCACTATGGACCTTACACCATCACCAAGGCTATGGATGGCAATCCTTTTGAGCTCAAAATTCCCCCCTTCTTTTTCTTGCACCCAGTGTTTAACGTGGACCTCCTTCGACCATACTTTCCACCCTTATTGGACACCTCAGAGATAGCAAAATGGTTGACACCGATAGAGATCAACTCTGACTGCATGGAACAAGAATCCACTGATTAGATCATGGACACATAGGTCAAGGTAACTCACCAACAAAAGCTTCAGATTTATCAGGTTTTCAAAGCAGCGAAACTCCTACACCAAGGCAAGTGGCTCACCCAGGGCCAAATTCAACAGATGTTTCTTCATCTTATGGGGGGAATAAACGCAATGGATACCATTGCTTCCTAAGGAGGGAGGATTGATACAAGTGGATATCAGTGGCCACCCACCTATTCCATCTAGATCACATACAACCTTCATCTTGGCAGTTACATTTTTTTATCTTGGCAATTTGTTTTTAGCTTTTCGGGACCTAAACTTTTAGGGTTGTTTTGAGGCCCTAAAAATCCTTTTTTGGGCCAACCATAGTCACATTCTAGATAGATTTATAGTGTGATGGAATAATTTTTAATCCTCAGATATACCTTTCCAATAGGATATCGTGCACCTAAAATGAAGATCGTATGAAAACGTTATGACCCCGGGAAGTTGATCTACCAACTTACCCCATTAGGACCCACAAGAATTTTGGTGCTTCATATCCTAGGGTTAGTTTTTTGGATGTCTAGGGTTTTTTGTTTACTTATTTATTCTAAAAACTCTTGGATGTCTCATTGTACTTTTCTTAGATGAATGCAAGTAGCCGCCACATCTCTTCTCTTATATTAGCTATCACCATTCAAGTGATATAGTTTTCATTCTTCATTTTATAGTTTCAACATATTTCTTATTTAATAGAAGTTAAGTTCCACTGTATCTATGTTATTTTTCTTTGTATATCTATGTTAGTGTTATATATTTTTGTTTTATTTCATTCTTCTCATAAATCTGGATCACCCAAAAATACAACTAAGGTTTATAAAATAACTTATTGTGCAAATCATGGTTTTTTCTGGAAAAACTCTGAAAATTTATCGCATTTAAAATGTTGATAACTTCACTTTTCAGGCTCCATTTCTGCTGGATGGTTTTTTGAAATTGGGTATATTTCTGGGAGGAATTAAAATATCCAATTTGTTTGTCCAAATTCTACTCATAAAGTTTCATCTCTGAACATGAAGTCTGTTGCCCTCTTTTTTCCCTTCTTTGGCCAAGGAAAGTGCTCTGATACCAATTGTTAAGTGCCTGAATATATATACAAATATAACTTTAGATAAACCCTTAATCTCAACAACAATATACCAAACCATTCACCAAAAAACTAAACACAAGAAATATATCAAATCCTTGAGGTAGAGTAACACCATATATTATTCCTTATGGAAGGAATGCACTCCCAAGAAATACTTTCTTGCTACAAAAGAAACATTCTTCACTATGCTCCAATAAATTTCTTACACTTGTTTATATAACATTCTCTATATTCTAGGAACATTCTAGAGAAGGAATCTTCTAGAAAGCTTATTTATTATATCTAACTACCTTAGTGGGCCTTATTTAATAATATAGTGTACCTATTCCACCTTACATTGAATGACCTCCACTAATAATACATAACCACATTCCCATTGGGTACCTCCCTAAGTACTCCATATTACCTCCATAGGTATACTATGGTGATTGGTCTCTCTTTTTTTATTCCAAGTTTAAAAATTTTAGAGAAAAGTTCACTACACACTGGTTGGGACCATATGAAATTGTAAATGTCTTTGAAAATGGTTCCATCAAGATTAAGAACGTTGATAAGGAAGGGATTCCTTCTTAGTCAACGAGCATCGGATAAGATTGTAAAAGTATCCTATCAGCCGAGAAGAGTTTGTGCAATGTATTAAACAACAATCTGGGATGGAGGTATTAATTAGGGAGGATTCTCAACTTACTGCAACCTCACTTTGATTCATTTCTTTCTTATTTCCTCAAATAAAATTATAAACATTATAAAAAGAAAAAAAGTAAAGAAAAATAATAATGTCATTTTGTGAAAAACTAGTTTTATGGCACATTTGGATAGGGAGTTTGCTTGAAAACCAGAAAAATGGTGGGAATGTCTTCCCCATTTCTTTTTTAATAAAAGGGATATTGTTGACTATAAGATAGATAAGTTAGGTTTGTCCCAAAAAGATGAATTTTTTTTTTATGCCTAATGTTTTGAAAGCAATACCACCAAAAAATGATCCTGGTCTGTGAAAATCCTTGTCATTATAGAGCTTGAGATAACCATGATTGTGTTGTACCATGTTTTCATTGATGCCAAAGGATTGATTAATTGATTTCAAAGTATTTATTTCAAAGGAACAATGTTTTCTATGCCAAATTATTGATGTCAAAGGATTGGATTGGATTGATTGATTGATTGATTGATGTCAAAGGAACAATGTCTTGTCATAGCATACTGTTGTAATATGTATTGTCCTTGATGTGAATGGATTGATGTCAAGTGGAATCATAGTTATATGATGTCATGCATAGATGAAGATGGATCGGTGTGGTTTCATTGATATATGATGCATAGTTGGATTGATGCAAAGATGGCTCATTATTGTCTTGATAAGGAGTACAAATGGATGAACTCCAAAGTGGTCCCCTTATAGTGAAAGTCCTCATGAGAAGCCACTTTGAAGTTAAGTGTCTTATCATGTTTGATAGAAATTACAAATGGATGAAATGCATAGTGGTCCCCTTATGGTGAAATCCCTCACAGGAAGACGCTTTGCGATTGAGTTATCCTAGAAGTATGGTTAAAGAACCCATGATTAATTGTGGAATAATGAGATGAATATCAATGAATTTGTTAGTGAAACTATCCTATATGGATAGTTCTTGCCATGCCATTTCCGGTGGTATGTGTAACATCACATAAATCCTCATGGTTCGAGAGTTATGTCCTTACGAAGTTGAAGGACCATCATATGTTGGCTTGAAGCCCCAAAAGGTCAAAGAAGTCAAAGTGTTTGCAAAGAATAAATTATTTAAAAGTGAAGTGACAAAGTCAAAGGGATTATTTAAATAATAAAGTGAAGCGACAAATTCAAAGAGGATTATTTAAATAATAAAGTGAAGTGATAAAGTCAAGGAGGATTATTTAAATAATAAAGTAAATGGAGAACTTTCTAATTATGGAAAGTGGTTATAAGAAGGTTAACCCTAAAATGAGGAAAATGGTTTAAGTGGTCAAGTGGCTATTGGATACATGGAAAAGTGGCAGATTGGGCAAATTTGGACATAGGTGACTATGTGGACAAAGTGGCCTAGAAGATGCTTCTAAGGAAGCTACTTAGAGAGTATAAATAAGAGACAAGGGTCTCTTGTAAAAGTCATATCTTGAGCATATCTTATATATCTATTATAAGAGAGATGTTGAATGGAGGATCTCATGGATGCATAAAAGTTTCAGTAAGTCTAAGATCATGACGGTGAAAGTTCCAAAGTTTAGAAACCCTAGTTTATGAGGCATACATGGGTTGAAAGTGTATTAAGGTGCGTACATATTGAGGCGTATGTGGAATAATAGTGTATTAGGGTGTGTACGTATGCAGGATGGAAGTGTATTAGGGTGTGTACAATTGGATAAAGTCATGGAGACTTGAGTGTGAGTTGGTGCCAGGTTCTTGAAGTCTAAAGCAAGTTCTAGATCTGCATTCTATAGGATCCAATATGCCATAGAAACTCTGGTATGGTTACATAGCTGTCTTGATGGATACTCTTGATTATTTTATGATGAATGCTTAAGGAATTCTTGGTATGGATAATGTGATATGGTTTTATTGATTGATTCATAGAGTGAACAACACTCTTATGTTTCAGTACTGATATGGTTGCCATAGTATATTGGTTACTTATGTTTTAGTAGAATTCATATTGTATGGTTGAGTAGCATGAGTATGTTGTTGGAGAGTATGGATGCGATTGACTATGGTACGGATTGGACAGTGAAAGACAGAAGTGGATATGATTGAAGGCTGTAGAGGATCTAAGTTTTTCATAGAGAGAAAACCTTGATTACTCAGAAGGCATACGCAGGTTGTAGTACAGATAGGATGTGTACATACGTGAGCTATACTACTGGTAGGGCGTGGACATACGTTTGTTGCACTACTAACAGGTTGCATACATGTTGACATATTGGTATCTGTTGAGGATTGATTCCTCTTCTTAGTTGGTGATGAGTTGTGTAAGCTGAGTCTTACATTGTAGACCTGGTGCTCTTGTGGAGTTGTAACTCTATTCAGTTGTTGTTGATAACCCAAGGATCATAATCCTTAATAAAAATAAAATTGTACATACATATTGTGTTCTTTGTGTTCCTTGTGGTGATGACTGATTAATGATATATGTTGATGATATATGTTTCTGATGTATTTTCACATTTAACTGGTTATAAATGACAAGTAATGAGTAAATGGTGATTGCTAACTAAGGAGTTTTGTGAAGGGTAAGTTTGAAAAATAACCCTACTTTGATTCACCCCCCCTCTCAGTGTGGTCAGTGTGTTCAACAATTGGTATCAGATCAGGACTTCACTATAACCCTTAACAAGCTTGGAGGAGATCCATGGACACACAAATGGATGTTGAAGTTCCAATCCTTGATGAGGAAAACTATTCTACATGGAGAATATAAATAAAAGTTCATTTGAAGGAAATATGAGCGGGTATTTGGAAAGAAGCTATTGGTGGATCATTTCCTTTGAAGAACAAGTCAAAGTTTGCAACTCAAAGGGAAGAAAAGAAGAATGATTCATTGGCTCTCAATACCATTCTTAGTGGACTCTCAAGTTCTATCAAAGAGAGCATGGGAAAATGCACTTCCACCAAGGATCTATGGCTAAATCTAGAGGAGGCATACCAAAGAAAAAAGGAAGAACTTAAAGACAACTCCATCTAGAAAAATGAAGGTAAAGAATCTCCAAAATCCTCTATTTGCAATGATTCTAAATGCGATGATGTTGGAAAAAAGGAAGACCTTGAAGAAAATTCTATCAAGATCAATGAAGGTAAAGAATCTCCAAAAATCCCTTATTGCAATATTTCAAAATGTGATGATGTTGAATATTTCTCTACAAGTGAAAAAGAAAATATAGAAATAGTTTGTGTAGATTCAAAGGATAGTTATCCCATGGAAGAAGTAGAAGAAGAACTATCAGACCTTAAAAGGAAAGTTTAATGGGGTCTATTTGAATAAAACTATGACCATTGTTACATAGAATATACCTATCTTTCTAATAACACTAAAAAGTTCGTTAAAAATAATCAAAATCATATGTTGAAGTTATAGGAAATGCTCAAGGAACAAGAAGAAAGTAAAAAGACTCAATTAGAAGAAAAAGAATAAGAGATCAAAATACTAAAGAATGAAATAGAAGAGAATAAGAAGCTAGATGATGAGATTAGCAAAAGTCTTGAAGTTAATGTCCATCTCAAGACCCAAATTGAAGAAGCCAAAAGGGTAGAGGAATTACTAAAGAAGCAAGTAAGTGAAAAGGAAGAGTCATTTCATAAGTTGGAAGTTGAAGTTGTTGATCTTAGAAAGAATGTAGAGAAGTCAAATGAATTCTTGAATAACTCAAAAATCTTGAATGAGATCTTGGATAGTCAAAGATCACCGAATGATAAAGAAGGTCTTGGATACAACAAAGAAGCTACAGATGTTGAAGAAAGAACCTCAAAGAAGCATGAGTTAAGTCCCTCAGTATCAAAGGATGGAAATAATGTTGAAAGTCAACCATATACACAAGACAAGGAAAGTTTCAAAAGATGAAATCAAGGAAGACATCAAGAAGCCATATTTACACCTCAAGGAAGAGAGACACCTTCAAGATGGACACCAAAGGAAAGGTATGAAAATGTTTTCCATGGTCATTGTTACTCATGTAATAAATATGATCAGAAAGCTTTGGAATGAATATTGTATGCAAGGAGAGATAATGAAAGATTCCATAACACCCTAAGGTGTTGGAGATGTAATCAAGTAGGACATCTTGTTGCTCATTGTCACACCATGAGATGATACAACTGCATTGGATTTGGTCACAAATCCCAGGATTGTTGGAATACAAGAAGAAAGTCCATGATGAGGACTTCATATAGCATGACTAGAAGAAGGCATGATGTTAGGAAGGAAGACATTTTTGAAAAGATGGAAGCTCAGAGCTCAAGTTCTAAGAAGCAAGGACACCTTTAGGAGTGGGTGAATAAAACTAAACAGTCAGGAGATAATGGAATCCTTAAGGGAAGCTCAAATATGCCATCTTTGAAAGCATACGTGGGTTACAATGGTAACATTCATGTACATATGCAAGCTAACCTATGAATAGGTCACATACATACGCGAGTTGTCTGTATAGAAGGACACGTATCTGGGGTAAAAGGCTTGGGGAAAAGGCTATGCATATGATTTGCAGCATGGTATGATGGTATAACTATGTGTTGCAGGGTCTGACATGGTTTTTTGCAAGGTCTGACATTGTTTGTTGCAGGTTTTCATGATTAAATGTTGGCATACATAATTGATGATGTATGGTGATGAAATATGGTTGAGTGTTGAAGGACTATTTTGGATGCATGGTACTAACCCTAGAGTGTGGATTGAGACATTTTTCTGTTGAAGAACAATGTTGGTTATGACAGTGAAGTTATGGCACTTTGGTTATGAGATATATCATGATGATGCTAGCTAGAGATGTCATTGATCTACTGGTACATGTATTATTGGATGCTTAGTATTTGTTGTAGTGAATGAAGGTTGAGGCTGATATGTTGGGTACATGGCCGATACATATGTGAGTTCCATTGATATAGCTTATGATGTATTGTTGGAGGCATATTTTTTGGATGTCTTGGTGCATACATTTGGTACATGGTTGAACTACATAATAAGACATGTAGTTGATGAGTTGATGAGTGTCATATAGTTGGCTTAGGTTGATGGATAGTTGGTATGGATTTTTGGTTGTCATTTATGTCAACCATTGGAGAGTGATATTGTAGATTGATGTCAACCCTTAGTGATTGATGTCGACCCTTGGATAAAGTCTGGTAGCGAATTCCGGTAGCACACAGGTTTGGGTAATGGACCCAATGTTGTTTCATGTGTAATGGTATGAGTTTTAATATATTTTAAGGTGATAATATTCTATATGGATATTACATGTCATTCCATTTCTTGTGGTATGTGGAATGTCACATAACTCCTCATGGTTAGAAAGTTATGGCCATGAGAAGTTGGAGAACCCAGGTTTGGGTAATGGACCCAAGTTTGTTTGATGGATAATGTTATCAGATTTGATATATTTTTAGGTAAAAATATTCTATATGGATAGTACATGTCATGCAATTTCCAGTGGTATGTGGAACACCACATAAATCCTCTCGGTTAGAGAGTTATGGCCATGTGAAGTTGGAATCCTCATGAGTCATCTAGAAGGCCCAAAAGGTCAAAGTAGTCAAAGTGGTTTAAGAGATTTTAGAAGGTAAATAATAAAGTGAAGTGATGAGTATACTATAATTCAAATTCAATACAAAAGAAATAATTTAAATAATAAAGTTAATGGATAAATTACTAAGCTGACAAGTGGTTAGAAGTGGGTTAGCCCTAAAATAAGGAAAGTGGTTTAAGATGGTTAGAAGGTAACCCCTTGAGGCAAAGTGAAGTGATGAGTGTACTATAAGTCAAAGTGGATACAAAATAAATTATTTAAATAATAAATTTAATGGATAAATTACTAATTGGACAAGTAGTTATAAGTTGGTTAACCCTAAAATAAGGAAATTGGGTTAAGATGGTTAAAAGGTAACCCTTTGAGGAAGCTACATGAAAGTATAAATAAGAGGAAAGACTCTCTCATTTTATATTACATTTGAGCATATTGAACATCTAAGGTGATTGAGGTAAACAAAGGATATCGAAGCCTAATTTCAGAGATAACGTGAAGTAAAGAAGGACGAAATTCAAGGGAGGATAAATTCTTTTGATGATGCTTTCTAAGGTATGTTATTTACAGGTCATCTCACCATTTTTGCAATAATGTTTTTTCTAGAATGATTCAGATCATGAAATTGATAGGAAATTGAGAAAACATATCCAAGTATCTATGGTACGAATGTCATCTTGTCAGTCATTTTAGTTTTGGAGTTACACTCCATGGAAAATAGGGTTTGTGGTTAGTCCTGAAACTAGTCTAAACAAGTGTTTCGGGTAAAAACGTCATAAATTATTCATAACAGATCCAAATTTAGTAAGACAAAATGTGTTGGTTATATTAGAATCTGTAGTATTCTTTGTAACATTTTTAGATCCATACAACAAATATTCTGTGTGGGGTACTCTCTACAAGTTTTCTCTCTAGAATAAGCCAAAATTCAACAAGGTATGCCATTTTTGCTATAACTCCTTTTTGGAGAGGTTACAAGTAGTGACACCTGGAGGAATTGCATAAAACACACTGAAGAAAAGTGTGTATTATTTTCATATATTTATTCATTACAGGTACATAGTTATGATTATTTCAAGTTAGGGTTGTTGACTAATCCAAAACTAGTCATGTGAGACTATAGAAAAGTTTGATGAAAATGCTAATCTCTTATTGTTAAAGTTAAGAAAGGTTTGTAGGTATGTGATTATATACACTAGGTCTATTGCAGAATTACAAATCATATTTGGATGATGAAATTAATGAGGGATTTTGGTTGAGGTACATGTTGGGTACATGGTTGAGACAAGTAGTTGATGAGTTGGCAGATACATGAGGAGTATAGTTGATGATGTTGGTACATATTGATGCGTCATAGTTGATTATTAGTTGATAAATGATTGGTACATGCCTAGTACATGGTTGGATGCACTTGTTTATGGTATAGGTTGATTATAGGTTGCTTGGACATGTTGTTGTGACAGGTTTGGTGCATGGTTAATGCACTTGTTCATGGTACAGGTTATTTGGTATAGGTTGGTGCATGGTTGAGGCACTTTTTTATGGTATAGGTTGATTACATATTGAGGTACAGGTTGATTCATGGTTGATGCATGTTTCAGGTTATTGGTATATGTTTTTTGGTGTAGGTTGATTGGCACATGTTTAAAACACTATATCTCATGGTAATAGTGTGACAGTGGTTCCATCATTATACTTATACATCAGGGTGGTTGGAGGAGACAAGGGAAGGTGGTTGTAGCTAGAGAATTGGGGAGTTGGAGCTTCCCTCGAGTTGTAGCCTGAGAATCTAGGGGGTTGGATCCTCCTTCCAATTGCAGCTAGAAAATAAAGGAAGTTGGTGCTTCCAATGAATGTAATTCTTAAAGACAAATAAGAAAAATCATTCTATGGTTTTCTCTCGCTTTGGGTTTCCACATACAAACACTAGTGTACTGTGTATTTTTATGATTGATCATTTGTTCATTTTTTATTTACTCTGCAACTATTGGATGATAATGATACATTGATATAACACTTGCATAGTATGGCTAAAAAGGATTGAATTACTCTATTACTCATTCAACCCCCCTCTCAGTAATCCAACAATGAGTTGATGATGTTGCTACATATTTGATGAGTCATATCTTGATCTATAGTTTATGTATGATTGGCACATGGTTTATGGTTGATGTGGCATGCATGTATGGGAACATATCTTGATTATAGTCCACCTTATTGATGTTTGGTGCATGGTTGATGCACTTTCCTTGGTATATGATTATTGGTGATACTACTTGGCTCAAGTACATCATTGGTATTACTTGTTTAGCATATACTATGGTTCATGATCCTTGGATGGTTGAGATACATGATTATGGAACTTGGTTCATGGAAAAGGCATATCATGAATGATATGACACTTGTTTGAGGCACATGGTTGGCATGTTAGTAGAGGCATATGGTTTATACAATCCATGTTGGTAGTTGGCACATATTCTTGGCATATTGTGATACACTTCATTGATGATATATTATGGTATATTGTATGGAACAGGATGTACATGGGTGATAACTTATTGATGATATATGTTGTTGATGTATGTCCACATTTAACTGGTTATAAATGACATCAATAAGTAATGAGTAAGTGGGGATTGCTAACTAATGAGTTTTGTGAAGGGTGAGTTTGAAAAATAACCCTACACTGATTCACCCCCCTTATCAATGTTGTCGATGTGTTAAACACATTGTTGTCTTAACACCACATTCAGAAACCATTTCCACTATAGTTAAATTTGCACGTGTCAGAATATTCTTTAAAGGTTAAATAGTTTGCAATAAAGTTTTGCATCTAATATTTTTGTAATATTGTACTATGGTCCTTCAAAATCATTTTGTTTTTTTCTCATGTCAATTGATGGAGGATTCCTTAAGGATTTCCTTTTGAGAAAAATTACACCATTGACATCAACACATTATCTAGGGATGAGGTTAGAGACTTCCTAGTGCCCTGGAATCTCCATACATTAATGGTAGATTTTCTTGTTGCCGGTCATGAGGATACATCGATGCCTCTTGATTTACGAATATTGTAGGTGATTCATTGTCAAAACATCTATTCATACCTATCAATATGCACTAAGGTACTTTAACACTCATTATCATCAAAGGTGAGTTACTTCATGTTGGTTAACAACATACCTTAATGACCAGTAATCCAACAATTTCTCTTCATGTTCTACATCAACACATTTATTCACATGATGGGAATTGTACCATAGGTTTGGGTAGTGGTTGAAGACTATTTGATATTATCAGCAATACCTTGCAACAAATTTTTTATTTGGTTCCAATTTAGCATGTTTAGTTCAAATTCATTTTTTATGTTATCAACTTCCATATTTTCAGTCTTTTATATTATCAAAGTGTCTTGGGCTTGATATATTTCATCTTTAGTGATCAACCTTCAAATAACATATTCAACAATTGTGATTCCAACAGTTATAGGAAGTTTGGTACCCATTGAGCAGTCTTGTAACCATTATCTTCTGTAGTTACAGGATGACCTGTGACTTATCCAAATAAATTTGTTTATCACCTACAGGTCAACAGTTCCATGAGTATGGTTTTGTAGTTTCCTAAGAAGCTCTAAATTCTTCGCAGTAGTATATCTACATGATGTTCACAAGTCTACAACAACAACATCATTCATTTCATCTCTTCTTTGTATGGAAATTATCAAACTCAAACACCAACAATATTTCCACCTGTACATTAACAATTCAAATAGCTTAGCAACAAACATTCAATGATTCTACAAGATCAACATAAAACACAGAGTAAGTTCGATTATAATCTCAACATAACAAGCATAACATAACAACACAACACAATACAACATAACACATAGAGTAAGCTCAACATAACAAGCATTCATGACGAAATTTGATGAGTTAGATTTGTTAAAAAAAGGATCAACTCGAATCAACCTGTGCGCATTGAGAGCATAAAATGTGTATAAATACTTTCTCAAGACAACGTACAAAGTATGTTTTAGATTGTAAGGTAAACATTCTAAAGTTTAAAGTTTGAATTTGGAAGCATTAAGACAACATTAGACCCCAATTGATATTTCCATGTATTGAATTATATTGCTAATTAATACAAATACAGTGTTTTGAGTCACTTTGTGGTTCAAATTTTATTTCATCTGGTAGACTCGTAGTGTAGCAATCCACCGTCTGGGAAGGGCCCACCATGTTTGGCTTCCATTGCTTGTATTTTTAGTATAGGTTTGTAAGAAATTTGTTGCAAAGATAGATCTGGTTTCATTTCTCATTTGGTAATTTAGTTTTTTTTATCTCTTGATTTCACATTGATTTTTGTTATAAGTAACTTTGTTTCATGTATTGAATTGATCAAAGGTTAAATCATTACACACCAACACTTTGATATCACAGGATTTCTCAAGTTTCATAAGTTGAGTACATTGGTAGCATACTCTGTTCCAGTTCTCATTTCAAATAGTAACTTGTTTCCATTAAATCAGAGTTAATCTGTTTTCGATATTCTTTTCAATTATAACCCTTGTGATGTCGTTGTGTTAGTTATTTGTACAAATCATACCTTGGTGTGATTAGAATAGGATCATAACTACAGTCCTATATTGGTTTTAATTGGAATACCTTGAACCATAATTTTGTCATTACACACAATTATTTTGATTTACACAATGGTTTTATGATATGATTTGATTTGAGTATAACACAAACATAGTTTAAGTTGCAAAAAAATTCATTATTTTACTTCTCAAATAATAATTCAAGGAACTTGGTTTGTGTTAGCACACATTTGTTATAGAAGGGTGTTTTTCCCTTAGGAATAACTCCTTGGTGAAAAAATGCAAGAAAGGGTCGTAGCGTGACCTACTTGTTTTTTATCCTAATTTCTTAGGCAATTTGATGTTTTTTCCCATTGTGCAAAGGAGTGCATAGATCTCAGTGGTTGAGCATAGCATGCTCAAATCTATGGTCCACATCTCATATCAGACCCCCACCCCCCCTGGACCTTCTTCCTTTAACGGGTGGGGAGTCCGAGTTGGTGGTTTTCTTGCGCGCCCCCCCCACATAAGTGTTTCATCCTCAATAACTTAGACCCCCCACCCTGTGCAATTTACTGCTTACCACCTACTCCCCCCCTCCGAGCTAACCACCTTACCTCCTCCCAATACTGCCCACACTCCTGTCGACACCTATCCTCCACTCACCTAACCGCACGCCTGTCCCTACCCGCTGCCATTTCTTCCCCCTCTCATCTCCCAACATATGTCTTCCACTCGCACCCATGTCCCTCACTATTTGTTGTTGTCTACCCACTAACTAATCACTTCGTCCTGCCACCGCATCCTCTCCCCTCACCAGATCACCCCTCTGCCTTTATACCTCATCTCTCGCATACTAGCGCCCACGCATTCCCAGTCACCACTCTGCCAACCACATCATTCCACCTGGCCATTGATCATTTGTTGTAGCCTGCAATCCTGCGTCGATCACTTCGCCAAATCCCCATCGTCAGTGTCCATATCCACCTTCTAGTGTTCCTGGCAAATGCCCAACTAAGCACAGGTGGTTGATATTCAGAGTGTGACCAACTTGTTTTCCAGGTGTTGAGTTGACTCAGGCCTGCCCTGATCCTGATCCAGGTAGTTAATGAAAAAGAAGGAGGTGGTTGAGACATCCTCTCCCTCCATAAATGGAAATCCAGAAAGGACCATTCGTGGAGGTAGACTGTTGACCCAGACTGACTAAATATCGCGTCGAACTAAAGACTGCATCCACAGTCTGACAGAGAACTCGCTGATGTAAAGCCTTAAAATATTTGACTTGATCATGCCTCTGGCGATTGGAGGCAGTTCTGAGTATAAGTGTGCATTTTTTATATTTTGTTATGGTTGATGGTTGAGCAAGGCTCTCACATTGTAAATTTTTGGTGAAGCTCTGGTTCTCTAGTTATGTAGTTTGATTTGAGACTTCTTGTTTAATGAAAGTCATCTTCTATTTCCATATTATTCACCTTTGATACTGAAGTATCTGTGTTTGACTAATTCAAGTGGATTTTTTATAGCTGCATTGTGATGGATGTTTGATTACAGTCATGTTATAATGTTCTTTAGTTTCATGAAACTCTAAATCCAAGAGGATCTTGTTTTCTGATTTTTTCCTCCTTAGGTTGTTGGAAGACCTGATGTCCATAGAAAACCTCTACATTCCCCTCGTTATTTCTTCCTCCTGCTCACCTTTTACTACAACTTACTGACTGAAGTTAATCAATACCTCAAATCCTTGTGCATGTTGGTCCCGTTTTCTGAGTTAAAACGATATTATCTTGAGTCTGCGCCCATTTGACCTCTTTAATTTCATTCATTGTGATATATAAACTGATGGGTATTGGGCTTACCTTCAATGCAATCTAAAGGTGACTTCTAGTGCTAACATTTCTGGCATCGTTTTCGGGGAACAAATTGAAGACATTTCCCTAGGATAAAATGACAAAGAGCTTCTGATTTTGAATGTGCATCAGATATCAAAAACATTGAAGATTGCAGTTTGCACCTGGCAAATGCACTATTTCAGTTGTGGCTCTGAAAGGCAGACACACGAGGTCTACTCCACAGCTACCTTTAGAAACACCTAAATCTGACCCAGAGAAAATTATCAGAAAAGGAAAGGCCTCTCAAGAAGGTACTTCAATTGATGTACCAGGTGATCCTTGTAATTTTCTTCATCCTTCTGTACAAACTCCAGTAGCTTCTTCTTATCCTCCTGTTATACCGTCTGTTGGAGTTTCCAAAAATTTAAATTTTGGCAGCTTTCCTATTAATTTCTCCTCTCCTAGTTTCGGTTTGGAAGGATAAATCTTTGACACTCTTGTTTCCCCTGAAGTTGTACCATGGTTCCTTGGAATATTCTCCCACTCTGGGCCTTACCACTCCTCCTCCTATTAGATTTGTTGCATTTAAATAAAAGGAAACCTTTGTTCCCTCGATCCCTATATCCTCTTCTCCAAATCCTCAGTTGTTCCCTATTTCTCCTAGAAACACAGTCCCAGACTCACCTATTCAAACTCCATCTCTTGGTTCTCCCAAAGTTCACATCCCAATGGCAGGTGATAATCCCCCTAGGAACATAATGGATGCCATAGTAGCTTCTAGATATGCCCCTCTTGTCCTTCCTCATCCTCTGAATGCTCTCCCAGCTGGTGGCTACCTTAATCAGTTTCCCAAGTTCACGGGTGAGGGATAAATAATTGCAGAGGAGCACCTTGCAACCTTTTACAGTTATGTAGATAATTATGTCATTGTGAAAGAAAATGTATGGATGAGGATTTTTGTTCATAGCCTTGATTGAGAGACTAGAAAATGGTTTAGGGCCTTGGCTCCTAGATCTATTGATGGGATTGACGCCCTAGATGATGCATTCTTAAGACATTGGGGGGATAAAAAAGATTTCCTTTACTATATTATAGAGTTTGGATCACTTAAGAAAGGAGAAAGGGAATCTATTTTTTACTTCTCAAAGAGGTTTAATAAAATGTATAATAAGATTCTTGTTGATATTAAACCTATAGAAACCTCTGCCAAAATTACTTATTCTAGTGCTTTCGACCCTGATTTTTGCCTCCTGTTAAGAGAAAGAAGAGCCACTTCCTTGGTTCATATGCAAGATGCAGCCTTGGAAGTGGAGTCCATTATATTGGCAGTTGAAAAGCTTAAGAGTAAGGATGATGGAGAAAGAAAAAAGGTAGGTCTAAGGCTTTGACCTCTGGTTCCTCTGCCGCCCCACCTCAAATGGATGAAGTAACCAAGTTACTAAAATCACTTTCTGCTAGAATTGAAAGGTTGGAATTGGAAGGAAAGAAGAGCTAAAGGAATCCCCTAATACTGAAAATAGGGGTAACTTCAGAAGACCAAATAACACCCCCAGATTATCCAAAGAGATCAAAGAGGCAGGGATAGGGATAATCAGAGAATCCAAGCCCCTCTCCAAAATAAAGTTGTTACTGCAGAAGAAGGAGAGGAAAAAGAGGGTGATCCTGAAATCCATTGTCTTGGATACACCTCCTCATTTCCCCATTTAACCCAATCTGCATACGAGGAGTCTCTCATGGATATCCAACTAAATGAGCTGAGTAAAGGGGAGAAGACCAATAATAGTCCCAATAAATATAACCTCAAGTCCAAAAATAAAGAGGGAAAGTCTGACATTCATGATCAGCCTACAAAGGCAAATAAGCCTTCTAAAAATGTAGTAGACATCAGAAAATATAGGAAGGTACAAAAATCCCCACCAGTGGTCAGAAGCCCTGTCCCAGAAGTAAAGGAAATTTTGAAGCTCCCTTCCTCTTCCATCTTCGAGCATAAAATTCAAAAAATCAAAATCCTTGTACCCCTTTCATAGCTGGTAAAGAATGAAGACTTCAAAAGGTGCCTCTCCAAAATGTTGCAACTTGAGCCTTCATCTCATTCCATAGACTCATTCAATATCCAAGATGAAAATCCAATAGTCATCTTAGGTCCTTTGGTAGAAGATAGAGATGATTCATCCCCTCCCTTCTATACATCACTGAATATACATGAAAATCTGCTGCATAAATGTTTGATGGACTTAGGGGCCTCTCATAATATCATGCCCAAAACTATCATGGATGAACTTGGCTTGGAAATCACAAACACTTACCATGACTTATATTCTTTTGACTCTAGGAAGGTGAAATGTCTTGGGGTCATCAAAGATCTGGTTGTGACCTTGTTTTAGCTGCCCATGAAAAGTGTGGTCATAGATATCGTGGTGGCTGATGTTCCCCCCAAGTTTGGCATGCTCTTGTCAAGTTCTTGGATAAAAATACTTGAGGGAACCTTGCAGATGGACCTCACATATGCTACCATTCCCTTGTTTGGGGGGGGAACATAGAAGACTATAATTGGAAGCCCAATTGGCCTACATTAATAGTGATGAAGAAAACCCCACAAACCATCCTATTTTTTCACTAGACATTGATTTGGGATCTAGTTTAATGCAGCTCACTAATTCTCCTGAACCTCCTCTGGAAATCAAAAAACAGTTCATTACTCTTTGTGAATATTCTCCTCTGATCACCTCTGTTTGGAAGATGTTCTTTGATGGAGCCTCTTCTAGGGAGGGTGTTGGTGTTGGAGTGGTATTTGTTTCACCTACTAAAGAGACTATATCTCTATCCTACAAGTTAGAATTTTAACCTACCAATAATGTGGCAGAGTATGAAGCTCTTGTTTTGGGTTCGAGGGATGCAAAAGACATGGGGATTGAAGAGATATCAGTTTTTTAGGATGTTGAATTAATCGCCAATCAAATAAAAAATATTTATCAAGATAAGCACCCTAGGCTAAGAACTTATATAAATGAAGTGTGGGACCTAGATGACATCTTTTTCTTAGCTTTCAAAATTTCATTTGTCCCAAGAGAAGAGAATACCATGGATGACTCATTGGCTGTCTTAGCAAGTAATTTCAAAGTCCCTCTACCACCTAAACTCAAGTATGAGGTAGAAGTGAAATATGGACCCTCTATACCTGACAATGTCAAGCATTGGAAGATGTTTAAGGATGATCATGAGATCAAAATATTCCTTGAGACTGTTGATGAGTTTTATGCATTACATATTGATCAAGATCATGATTATGAAAGCAATCCTCATGCTGATGTTTTTCTAAATAAAATTGCTAATCATCATATTGTTCAGTTTCCTAGCAATCATATTCCAAAGGGACTTGTTCCTTTGGAAAGACTTTTTGACAAAAATGATGTGGCAGTAAAGGGTAAAGTTTCAATTGATGATGTTGATGTAGATGAATGAAATATTGGCATAGAAAAGGATCAAAAACTTGTCAAGTTGTCAAGTAGCTTGTCAAGGGAACAAAGGGATGAATATGTTGAGTTGTTAAAAGAGTTTTCTGATGTGTTTTCTTGGACATATGAATATCTCTGAACATAAAATACAAGTATCATTGAGCACAAAATTCCCTTGAAAGAAGAGGAAAAACCATTTAGGTAAAAACTCAGACAAATAAACCCCATGTTGTTTCCTATTATGGAAAGGGAAGTAAAGAAGTTTTTGGATGCCCAAATCATTATCCCCTTGAGATATTCTGAATGGGTAGCCAACATGGTCCCAGTGAGAAAGAAAAATGGAGAAATCAGACTGTGTGTTGATTTCCAAAACTTGAACAGAAGCTCTAAGAAGGATAATTACCCCTTGCCAAAGATGGAGCACATATTGCAGAGGGTGACAGGTGCATATAGGATCTCCATGATTAATGGCTTCTCTAGATACAATCAGATCTTTGTTCTTTCTGAAGATAGAGAGAAGACAAACTTCACTACTCCTTGGGGTACATTTATGTATGCTAAGATGCCCTTTGGATTGATGAACACAGTGACAACCTTTCAACGAGCCATGGACATAGCCTTTATTGGATAAAATGACAAGTTTGTAGTCATGTATCTAGATGACATCACAGTATTCTCTGGGTCTGATAAGGAGCATTGTTATCATCTAAGGAGGGTCTTCTCAAAATGCAGAAAATTTGGCCTCTCCCTAAATCCCAAAAAATCATTGTTTGCCATGAAGGAGGGAAAATTGTCAAGGCACATAGTCTCAGCTGAGGGGGTCAGGATTGAATCAAGTAGGGTAGAAGATATCCAAACCTTTTCACTCCCTAGATCCAAGAAATAAATTTAGTCTTTCTTAGGGACGATTAATTTCTTAAGAAGGTTTGTTTCTAATTTTGTTGAATTAGTAAAGCATATTATAGTCATGTCGAGGAAGGGAAACGAAATCAAATGGGTTGTTGAACCTAATAATTCTTTCGATCAAATAAAGAAGGCCTTAACTGAAGTACTTGTGCTTATCATTCCTAACTACTTCAAATATTTCTTGATCTTTTCATTTGCTTTGTTTGACACAGTGGCAATTATTTTACTATAGAAGAATGTTGAAGGCTTAGATTAGCCCATTGCCTTTTTCAGTAGGGCATTGAGACATAATGAGATAAAGTATGACATCATGGAAAAATAGGCCTATGCTTTGGTTAAAGCCCTCAAATACTCCAGGGTCTTTGTTCTACATTCAAAGGTCATTGCATATGTCCCTTCAAATTCTATGAAGGACATTCTCATTCAGCCTGACATAGATGGAAGAAGGAGCAAGTGGATTGCCAAAATCCCTGAATTTGATCTTGAAATAAATCCCACCAAGTTGGTTAAAGGCTAGGGTTTAGCTAGGCTACTAGATGAATCTAATTGCAAAGATTTGAGGGTTAATTTCATCAACACTTTCTCATAAAATCAGCAAACCGAGTTCTTTAATAAAGGTTCTCAATTTAGTACTCCATTGGCAGAATGTGCTTGGTACAAGGACATTATATTTTTTCTGCAAAGGTTGCGGCCTTATGATGGAATGGAGAAAAGAAAGGTAATTGATTTAAAGCTTAAATCAATTAGATACTTTCTTATTGATCAAATATTGTATTGGAAAGATCCTCTGGGAGTACTTTTGAGATGTTTAGACCCACAGGAGGCCCAAAAGGTTATGTTTGATTTTCATGACAATTTATGTGGGGGGCATCACTTCTGGAGACCTACAGCATATAAGATTCTCAGGGTTGGGTATTTATGTCCTAGTCTATTCACCAATGTCTATGCTAATATCAAGGCTTGAGTAAAGTGTAAAAAATTCTCTTGAAAGCAGTGGCTCAAGTCCTTTTCATTGAAGCTTGTGGTAGCTTCAGGACCCTTTCAGCAGTGGGGCCTATATTTTATTGGGGAAATTCATTTTGCTTCTATTGGTCAGCATAGGTGGATCTTGACTTCCATTGATTACTTTACCAAGTGGATAGAAGCCATCCCCACAAGGAGTGCTTCCCATAAGGTAATCATTGGTTTTCCTGAGGACATTATGACGAGATTTGGATGTCTGAACAGAATTGTCACTGATAACACTACATCTTTGAAGGCTGAACCATTGATCCATTTCTCTGAGCAATTTGGAATCAATTTGATTCACTTTACTCCTTACGAACCCCAAGGCAATGGATTGGCAGAGTCTTCTAACAAAAGCCTTATAAAAAACATCAAAAGATTGTTAGAGGAAAATAAGAAAGCATGTTATTCAAAGCTCAAATTTTCTTTGTGGGATGATAGAGTGATAACAAAGAGGTCTCTCGGTGTCTCTCCTTTTCATCTTGTGTATGGAGTTGAGACCATCTTTCCTTCTCAACTTGCCTTTCCTGTGGAAAAATTCTTCCAAGACTACCAAGGGGAGCCCGATGATATGATGAGAAGAATACAAAAGCTAGTAGAAGTGCAACAGACTAGGGAATGGTTACTGGACAAAGCACATGACCATCAACATAAAATTAAGCAGGCCTTTGNTTTGACAGGAAAGTAAGTAAAGAATATTTCCAGTTGGGAGATCTAGTACTCGAATGGGATGCGCCCAACAAGGACAAAGGAAATCATGGTAAATTTTAAGCATTGTGGATTGGCCCCTTCAAATTTTTTTAGGTGTTTTCAAATAACAATTATAGGTTGTAGAATCTAGAGGATGCTGAATTTTTTGGTGGCCCTGTAAATGGGCATTTTTTGAAAATGTTCTTTTCTTAAGCCAGAATGGATTTTTCTTGCCATTGTAAATATCATCCTCCTTTTGTTTTAATAGTTGACTCCATAGCCCAATGGATCAGGCACTAAAGCTACTGAAGTTCTTAGAGCCTTACAGGGAGGTTTCTATCCCCCATGGAGCCTAATGTTAGCACACATTTTTTATAGAAGGTTGTTTTTCCCTTAGGAATAAACCCTTGGTGAAAAAATGTAGGAAAGGGTCGTAGCACGACCCACTTTTGGTTTTTTATCCTATGTTCTTGGGTGATTTGATGTTTTGGCATGTTGTGCTAAGGAGCACGCAGGTCTCACGGATGAGCATAGCGCACTCAGATCTACTGTCCACATCTCATATCAGACCCCCCCTTAACCTTCTGCCTTTAACGGGGGGGGGTGTCCAAGTTGATGGTTTTCTGGCATGGCCCCCCCACAAACGTGTCACCTCCTCAGTAACTTTGATCCCCCCCCGGTGCTTTATTTCTTACCGCCTACCCCTCCCTCCAAGCTAACCACCTTACTGCCTCCCAATACTACCCGCACTCTTGTCGACACCTATCCTCCACTCGCCCGACTACGCGCCTGTCTCTGCCCACCGTCATTTCTTCCCCCTCTCATCTACCAACATTTGTCTTCTTCTCGTGCTCATGTCCCCCACTATTTGTTGTCGTACACCCACTGACTAATCACTCTGCCCTACCACTTCATCCTCTCCCCTCGCCACATCACCCCTATGCCTTTACACCTCATCTCTCATGTACTAGCGCCCACGCATTCCCAGTCACTGCTCTGCCAACCACATCATTCCATCTGACCTCCTATCATTCGTTGTAGCCTGCGAGCCTACGTCATTCACCTCGCCAACTCCCCATCGTCACCATCCATGTCTTCCTGCCAATGTTCCCGGAAAACACCTAGCTAAGCACAGGTGGCAGATATTCAGAGTGCGGCCAACTTGTTTTACAGGTGCCAAGTTGACTCAGGAATGTCTTGATCCTGATGCAAGTAGTTAATGAAAAAGAAGGAGGTGGTTGAGACATTATCTCCCTCCATAAATGGAAATCCAGAAAGGACCGGTTGTGGAGGTAGATTGTTAGCACAGACTTACCAGAGATCACATCTGACTAAAGACTACATGCAGATTCTGATAGAGAACTCACCGACGTAAATCCTTAAAAGCTTTGACTTGATCACACCTCTAGCGGTTGGAGGCAGTTCTGAGTATAAGTGTGCATTTTTTATATTTTGTTATGGTCGATGGTTGAGCAAGGCTCCCACATTGTAAAGTTTTGGTGAAGCTCTAGTTCTTTGGTTATGTAGTTTGGTTTGAGACTTCTTGTTTAATGAAAGTCAGTTTCTATTTCCATCTTAATCACCTCTGATATTGAAGTATCCATGTTTGAATGATTCAAGTGGCTTGTTATAGCTACATTATGATGGATGTTTGATTACATTCTTTTTATAACGTTCTTTAGTTTCCTGAAGCTCTAAATCCAAGAGGATCTTATTTTCTGAGTTTTTACTCCTTAGGCTACTGGAAGACTTGATGTCCATAGAAGACCTCTACATTCTCCTCATCATTTCTTCCTCCTACTCACCTTTTACTGTAACTTACTGACTGAAGTTGATCAAGACCTCAACTTCTTGTGCATGCTGGTCCAATTTTCTAAGTTAAAACGATATTATCTTGAGTCTGCACCCATTTGACCTCTTTAATTTCATTCATTGTAATATATAAACTGATGGGTACTGGGATTACCTTCAATGCAATCTGAAGGTGACTTCTAGTGCTAACATTTTGGTCTCAATACATAGTACTATATCACTTAAAGATTCTGAAATTAGTGTGATGATGATTTGAGTTGTCCACATGAGTTTGCATGCAATGTGAATGTATGGATCGATCCTTGTAATTAGTTTCTTTCTTTATTAGCTAGCTAATTAAAATCATTTGGTTACACGTAGATCCAAATTCCTTTGGTTACAGGTAGCTCCAGACCCCATTAGAATTGAAATGAGATTATTTTATATGCTTTGCTTTCATTTATAATTAGACAAAGTGTCTTTGAAAGTAGGAAGAAAATTGCTTTTTGACACTTAGGTATTAAGCTTAAGTCAAATGTTGTAAGCCTTTGGATAGCAAGAAGCTCATTTGTTCTTCTTCCCAATACACATATATTACCTTGTTTTATTTGTAATAGAATAGTTTTATTTCGATTAAGGTGTCAAGAGTGTTCTTTTCCATAGAGTAGAATTGTAATGATCCCAAGCCAAATTCTTTCTTGGAATCACTAACTACTACTGATTTATTGAGTTATTAAGTGCATACAAGATTCATCAACACATGGAGATCACAATATATTCAAGATGTAGAAGAAAAAACAAAGATCTGACCTTTTATTATGAGCAATGTAAGATCAATACAATAGATGGTCGATCTGGCGTAAACCTTAGATGGTCGTACAAGCAATAGATATGAGCTGCTACAAAATGCTCCCGCTAATACAAAATAATGCCTCCAAAGGATGAATAAGAAATGAAGATCAATACAAGCAGATCCGAATGCCAAACTCTCCAGCTGAAGAATGTCATGCTCCAATAGAAGGCTGAAACCCTCAATAACTCGGCCCTGCTGCCAAAAGTGTCCAATNCAACTGCAAGGAAAACCCAGATGTCCAAATTCCCAAATCCACTCTCAAACTCCGTAGATCTGAATTCTCCACTGAATGGTGTGCCCCACTAGATGACTGAAACCCTAGCTGGTTTGACCCTGATGAAGGAGATCTCCAAATGACATGAAACTCTCCAAGAATATAGATCGGGTGATGGTAAGAACAACCCAGGTGCCTGAATCTCCAAGATCCCTCTCAATCGTTGTAGATCTGAAATCTCCACTGAATGGTGCACCCCACTGGATGACTGAAACCCTAGCAGGTGCGACCCTGGTGAAGGAGGCCTCCAAATGCTATGAAACTCTCCAAGAATATAGATCGGGCTATGAGAACCCTGTGGGAGAATTTTCAGGCTCAGATCTCCCTAGATCTGAGTTTTACTGAATCACCGGACGTCCCCTATGGCTCCAAG
>JASDQU010028260.1:7513-29175 GCA_032191745.1 Picea mariana | reverse complement strand
TATAGATAGAATGATTTCTTTACTACAACACTAAATGCTTTTGGAATTGAGCATATACAGTGCGTGGATATCTTTGAAACAAAAGACTTCCCTGGGTTGATAATTTATGTTTCACTTGGTTGTTTGAAATTAATTAAGCAATTATAGTGACCAACAATATAGTTGAACAAAATGATTGTTAAGAACAAATGCCCCCTACCTAGAATCAATGATATGTTCGACCAAGTGGGAGGGGCAAAGATTTTTTTGAAATTGGATTTAAGATCTAGTTATCACCAGGTCAAAATAAAGGATGAAGACATAAGTAAAACAACGTTCAAAATGAGATATGGACATTATGAATTTGTTGTTATACTGTTTGGTCTCAAAAACGCACCAACAACGTCTATGTGTTTAATGAACAACATTTTTGGTCAGTATCTGGATAAGTTTGATTTGTTATTTATTGACAATATCCTAGTGTATTCGGAAACATAAGAAGAACATGAAAAATATCTAAGGATAGTATTGAAAACTTTAAGAAAACACAACTTGTATGAAAAAATTGACAAATGTGACTTTTACCAAAAGAAAATACAGTACCTAGGACATGTAATATCTAAAGAAGGTATTGCAATCAAGCCAGAGAAGTTAAGAGCCATCATGGAATGGCCTATCCCTAAGGATGTAGCAGATATTCAGTCATTCATGGGAATCACCGGGTACTACCATAGATTTATAGAAGGATTCTCTAATATTTCATACCCTATAACATCCCTACAAAAAAAAGGAACCAAGTTTAATTGGTCACAAAAGTGTCAGGACAATTTTAATAAGTTAAAAGAATTGTTAATATCCGCACCCATTTTAAGGGTAGAAGACTCGGATAAAGACTTCACAATTTGTGTGGATGTAAGCAAAGAAGGTTTGGGAGGTGTCCTAACTCAAGAAGGGTGTGTTATCTATTCAGAGTCCCAAAAAATAAAAGAGCATGAACAAAACTAAGTCATTCACGACTTGGAATTAGAAGTTATCATCCATGCATTAAAAATGTGGAGAAACTATATAATGGGCATAAAATTCATGATGCTAACTGATAACAATGGTGTGAAATTCGTATTTAGTCAACCAGATCTTAACGCAAGGAAAGAAATATGGTTGTCCTTCTTGAGTGAATTCAATTTCGAGGTAAGACACATCAAAGGTAAGGAAAACAAAGTGGCAGATGCTTTAAGTAGAATAATTTATGGGTTGTTTGAGATAAACATTAGCAAGGAAGAAAGAGACATTGAGAAAAGGATAAAGGTTGCAAGTAATAATGATGAAAAATACATTAAAACAGTGGCGGATTTACAAGATAATGCAGAAAATTTAGACAGAATAGATATGATTTTGAATAGAAATGGTCTACTAAGATTCAAAAACAGGTTATATGTACCAAATTCTATTGAATTAAAGTTAATAGTTTTGGATGAAGTACACAAGAATCCATATTTTGGTCATCTGGGATACCAGAAAATGGTATCATTAAGAAAGTTATTTTATTGGCCTAATATGAAAGGTGAGACATCGGAATACTTGTCTAAGTGCCTAGATTGTCAACAGGTGAAGGTTGAACACTAGCACCCAGCCAACCTGTTGCGGCCTCTACCTGTACCAGAATGGAAATGGGAGACTATATCACTGTATTTTATCAAAGGTTTTCTTAGAACTCAAAAACATAATGATTCAATGATGGTAGTAATTGATAAGCTTATCAAGTCTCCACATTTTATTCCTATAAAATCTACTTATAACGCTATTAACATCACTGAAATATTCATGAAGGAAATTTTTAGACTGCATGGTATTCCTAAAATGGTGATTTTGGATAGAGACGTAAAATTTACATCTACGTTTTGGAAAGAATTGTTTTCAAGGTTGAATACTAAATTGAATTTTAGCACGAGATACCATCCACAAACAAATGGGCAGACTGAACAAACGAACCCGATAGTGGAATATATGCTACAAATGTACATAAGGATGAAACCAATTAAGTGGGAAGATTACCTGCACTTGGTGGAATTTACATACAATAATGGTTATCAGACATTGGCTAAGATGAGCCCCTTCGAAGTACTGTACGACAGGAGGTGTACAACTCTGATTAGTTCAGATAACCTAGTTGACAGACTCATGGTGGGACCAAATATTCTCCAGGAAATGGAGAATATGGTAAGAAAAGTACAATAGGATTTAAAAGAGGCACAGGATAGACATAAAAGTTATGCGGACCTAAAAGAAAGACACCAGGAATTTCAAGTTGGAGACCACGTGTATTTAAAATTCAAAGAAATAAGAAGTTCATTAAAGCTAGGAAATTGTTCAAAGTTGGTGCCCAAGTTTTGTGGCCCCTTCGATATCTTAGCTCAAATTGGACCAGTGGCATATCAACTTGCACTTCTTGCAAATCTAAAAATTCATAATGTATTTCATGTTTCTTTGTTAAAAAAAATATGTTCGTGATCCTACTCACATGATCGATTGGAACATGGTGCAGATGGATCCAGAAGGCGAGTTCCAAGCGAAACCTATACACATTCTGGATAGGAGAGAAACAGTACCACGGAACAAATTCATCACCTAGGTAAAAGTGCAATGGAAGCACTTTAGTCCTGAGGTGGCCACTTGGGAATTGGAGGAAGATTTGAAGAAATATTATCCAACCTTGTTTCAAGAAAGGAATGAACACTGAGTACAATGTTGTACTGAAGGGGGGAAGGATGTAATATCCCCAAAAGTAAATTATTATTAAAGTCTGTATGCACTTAGGAAATTATTTCCGGTTTTGGAAAATTCGAATTTGGAAAATTATTTCCATTTATAGCAATTTCGAATTTGGAATTTGGTTAATTGTAATTTATTATTGTGACTATTGGGAAAATATTTGATTTTCCCAACCAACTCTTTGACTATGTCACTTGTAAGAGAATAATATTTTTATATTAATTATTGAGGGACAAATGGAACAACCAGGTTGAAATCAACTGACCATGACTCCATGAGTGGGAAATAGGCTTGAACTACCTCAGGGATGAATTTTACAAGTGAAAAATGAGGAATTTGGCCATTGGTAGCCCCTGAAAATCAGGGATTTGTAAAGCTGCAGAAATTATCAAGGGGGAAAAGACCTAGGCACAGGATGATTTTTGCATATAGAGAATATGGGAGGAGGTAGGACGATGTCTAGTATGTTGGGGAAAGGATATCACTTTATGCTATGAGCATTGTTTCTGAGTGTGAGGAAAGGATAATTTACGATCTGAAAGAGGACTATAGTGAAAGAGGAGCTTCGTGGTTCTCCCTCATGGATTCATGGTTAGGCTACGGGGTGAACGGAGCAAGTAGATTGGTTTTTCTATTTTATGGTTGGCTGGAACTTGGTTGTTCCATTTGTTGTCCCAAAACTTTGTTCAGATATGTACATCTACTTATCCCTTGTTGGATTGTTTTATTGGTTAATGGCTGGTAGACTGAAACGAGCTATAGAATAATTTTTTTTTACAGTTTGAATTTATCCAGTGAGTAGAGCTAAGAAAAACTGTTGTGTGTGATAGTTGTTGATGAATGTGTAAACATTTATTATTCAAATGATGTACCCTCTGAATCTGCAACAGGAAACAAATATACTTTCGATTATGTTGTTGATGTTAGAAATATTTGGTATAAGTATGAATGTAGACTCAAGTATAAAACCTGCATAAGGATTTGTTATAGATTTCTATAGGTCAAACAACCGAAGTATAGATCTACAAGAATTCCTGTAGGTATTTTACATGTTGCAATAAATCTAACAAAACAGAGGTATCACCATGATAACCATAATCCTATACCATATATATATATATGTATGTATGTATAAGTGTATAGATATTTGCTTAAAGAATATTTTAAATTTGTACTAACACAAACAAAGTTTGGAATAGATACCAGAATAGAAAAATACATATATACATATATGTTGTTTACTATACGAAGTTTCATAATTACACATACATATAATACACAAAAATATTTGGATATTGGATCACGTGAAATTTAGAATAAGATTTTATTGATAAGAATGCACCAAAGACATAAATTTATAGTTCTGCATACCACAACAAAATCAATAAATGAAGCTCCAATGTCATATAACACATAATACAGAGTCAGCTCACTATATAACATTATTCATTTGAATTGTAGGAAAGTTTGTACATTCTTTTCTTAAAGATAATGCATGATCTGTATATCTAGGGGATTTTGATCTATATTTCTTTTACAACCAAATAACCTGGCAAATAACCAAACACCACTTGAAAATCGAACCCTATTCCTCCAACATTTAAATACTGGAAATCAGAACTTGAATACCTTTTTCAAGCCTGGCGATATCTAGATCTATTGACCACAAAAGATCCAATTCCTATGAGGGATATGAAGAGTTAGTTAATAGGATCATGAATAATCAAGGAATTAATGGAAACGAAATTATTTTCGAGAACTTGTAAACATTGAAATTTCAATATGAAGGAGCAAGCAACATTCATAAAGAACCCAGAAAACATTATTTAGGATTCAACACCAGGTCGATACCTAGCTTGAGGTTGGCGTAGGGAATTTTCTTTCGCCATCAGTAACACTGAGCAAATGGTCCATAGCCCGAATGGGAGGAGTGGACTTTGAAACGGATGATGGGTACCCTCGCAATGGAAATAGGGGTCCCATCATTAGTCTTGTAACCAATTAGAATAACCAATTTCTCATACTGTATCAAACAATTATAAATTTTTAAGCATGCAACACATATAGCATAACTGGAACTTTAAAGAACGCAAAGTATAAACCATGATCTACAGAGCTACCCACTTCATATCACAGATAGGGTTACGATATTGTTCACATAATTAACTAAACCTATAAATTCAAGATAAAGAAAAATGCAATCTTGGACAGGGTTCTTGATAATTAAATTTACATTCCCTTTACATGAAATACAGTGAAATTTACCAAATAGACATCTAAATTCTAGAATAGAGAATAAGGGTAAATCCTTCAATATAACTAAAACCATGGAATGATTATACATAGTGGGATCCTTGAAATTGTATCTATTCATGTTTAAATACGAGTAAGGTAAATGGAGATAATTTTGTTAAAAAAAAAACTTACATCAACATTAAGGAAATCCTTATCGTAACTACAGGATTGGCTTACGACTTCACAATCTTTTAACACAGAAATGTAAAATTCTCTCAGTAGATCGGATGCAAGAGTCGATACTTCGAAGACTTGATACTAAATCAAAACAGATTAATTAAAAGTGCAAACCATACCTACAATGAATGCATTAAGTGAACAACCAATTAAAAGTGTGAGCTTAAGCATCAAGAATCAAGGCCCTGGTCTCGATGGAAAAACCTCGTGAATGACTAAATATATTTGGATAGAATTACATAGAGAACCTTGGGTACAGTTACTCTATCAGAAGCCTTATGCTGATTTTTTAGGGTCTCTATAACAAGGTTTAACGAGAAGGGTTATAGCGATAGGAAGGACGTGAGTGACTCCACCAAATACAAGTCTAAATATTAAGGAGGCAACCGAGGACAACCATTGTTGACAACAACCCTAACAAAACCTTACGAGACTATTCCCAAATCTAGAATTTGAACCCCTATGTAAAATGACTTACCAGTCTAAAGAAACCCATGAGTAATGAGTATTCACTCTCACGGGAGAGTTAAAAGTCGTAAATCATCGTGAGATAGAAACTACGTATTTAACCAGAGATGAGATATAAATATTACAAAGAGTAAATATTAGCAAGAAGGGAGGTTCTCAACTGGCGACAGTAAAAGTAAACTAGTTACATAGACAAACTTAAGATACGACTGAATTCCATACATTCTACAGTTAGACCAAGCGACAGGGTTTTGTGATATTACCTGGTAAAGGAGGAAACCAAATAGATGCATAACGTTTCTTTCCATATGCAGAGTAGGAACCCCCTCATCATTAGTGGTTACACAGAGGGCAATGTTGCAGAGGTTAACGCAGAACGTTTGGTGGAAAATGCATGAGAGCCAAAGAAAAATAGAGTTGTAGTTACCCAAGTGACTCTTGTATCATGAATTAATGGAAAATGGATGCCTTGGGTACACAGGCCATGTGAACACACACACTTGGCATATCCACAATGGTCACATTAATCTAGAACATGTACAATGTAGAAAAACCTCATAACTACCAACAAAAGAAATTCAATGTAATTCCAGACAAGTATTAACTACGCATTGAACCGAGCCACTAATACTGTTAGTTCTAATCCTCGACATGAAATCGAATGACCCTCCATGATGGACAATAATCCTTAGAGTGGTGACTTGTCACTCCAGGTAGGTTCTAACCTTAGTGTTAATCTATGTATTCGGGTGACCCTGTCGATGTTCAACTGGTGTGTGTCAAACCTACCAACTACTATATTGAAACCCTAACAAGAAAACCGATGATAAATTCCACTTCTATGACAGTAGGATGTGATTCTAGTTAGGGTATGGTCATTGCAAGTGACCAAGGGTAAGCCCTTCAGGTAAGACACATGACAATGCGCTCTAATAAACTCAAACAAATATACGTTGCCTTGGACAACTTTAGATATAAGAACCTTATGATAATGGGTTTGCATCTAATAACAATGTTTTAATAATTATTGTTATATAGAATTATAAGGGGTTATAATAAAAAAAATAGATTGTTTGGGATTGTCAAAATGAAGTCTGGAGTACCTCTTCAGTTGGATGTGAGGAAGAGAGTACCATGATTTATTCGAATGTCGAACTCTAGTGAAATACTTTGGTGGGTACCCTAATAAAAGTAATAACCTTGTAGGCTAGAGCTACTATAGACCTATTGACGGGTGTATAGTAACACACCGTCAACTGTAAGGATAGATCCAGATCAGGGTTGTCTAATTAACCCAAGTCATTTGGTATGATCTATCCTGACGGGTTTAATGGCTCCGTTGGCCAACTAGGGTCCTAAAATAATGAAAGAAAATAAACTACTCTAAAGCTATAACTACGATATTATGTACACGAATATAATTATTTACAAATTTTAAACTAAACATAAATATGAATATGTGATTATGAATAGGGTATTTACAAATTGCAAGTTTTGGTGGATGTCTTGCGAAATCAATGTTTTTGTAATTGTTTATGAAAAAGATAAAGAAAACACATATTTTTATATTTTCTGTCTTATAATTTAAACTCTAAGAACTTAAAAAAAGATACTAATAAAATATGATCTGAAACAAGAAAAAAATAATAGTCACGAGCAATTTGAAATGTCTTATTTGACTAATAAATAAAATAATAACAAAAATTGAATGTGAATAAAACTAACCTGAGATTAGTATCATACTGTGTCTATATCCCTGTGCAATCCAGACTTCAAGTTATCTTGCCTATGAGAGGATGTTGTAACAGGCTTGTACTAACATCTCCATAATAAACACAAGGTGTTTTGGGGAGCAAGGATATAAGAACAGAGTAGTAAACATATAGATCAAGTGACCTTGTAATGTTGAATGTTTATAGTAAAAGAAATTTTAATGTGAAGCATTCATTTGATACATCCAATTAACATCAAGCATAAATCATGATATTAAAGTGAAATAATGATCACAGATATAATATATGAAACAACAAGTTATAGATGAAATTTAAAGTGCTGAATAGAATGAAACATTATATGTTAATGAGGCTAAATCTATATAACATATCAATATTCCATAGCATAAGAGGCAAAACATAAATGGAACAATGTCACGCTGGTCTAAAGCCGAAATGTGAACACTTGTCCATACAGTCTTGGGAATTACATGYCCATAATGCGTTCCAATCTAAGATGCCTTCACTAGAAAAAGTGAACRRTATTTAAAGTAATCCTGGATCCAAATACTCATATCTCACAGGATAGAGTTGAATCTTCCAAAATCAAGTAATATTACAAAAATAGTGGATTGGAAACCACTCATAATAGAGTTGGTTTATTCAAAATTAAATCAAAGTTTTTATAAAACATAAATAAAGAGAAACTACTAATCATTTAAACATATGATTGAAAATATTTCTTCCCAGTAATCAGCAACAGAATCTCCCATTTCTTGAGAATAGAAAAACCAATTTGATAAATTAGAAAAACGATTACTAATAACTAATTTTTATTAAAAGAGACTTGGCTACATAATCGAAGATTATGTATCCAGTCTTAATTTTAGTAAATGAAATCAAAATTCAAATCTACTTATTTCAAATTAGATAAAATAAATGAATGAAAGGAAAATAAAATTGTTTTACCATTAAAAATTAATTAAAGAGGGATCAAACAGTTCAGAATTTATAACTGCCTTGACACTAGTCGCATTCTTAATGATTATGTTTCCAAATATCTTGATTTGTTTCTTATCCCTTTCCGCGTGTGCCTTGAGATGAAGGTTTTCTTGATTCAATAGATCATTATAAGAAATCAAAGTTTTAATTTGTGCATGTAAGAGAGGAATGCCGGTATAGTAATGCTTGACCCAATCGAGACAACCATCACAATGTACAACAGAGATGGAAGATCGACGAGGGACACAATCGACCAAGGGTCCTTTAGTATTACCTGTTGTTTTCTCCAGATATTGCCCAATACCCGAGAATCCTTCTTTACCCTTAAGGAATGGTGGTAAATTTGTCACAAAATCATATGGTTCGGTATGAATGATAACCTCCCTCCTAGAACCCTGAATTTATGAATATTCTCGTTCTAGGAAGTCTTCTATCTCACGATATGAACCCTCATCGATATTGATCACATTGATCAAGCTCATATGCATATCATTTTGGTTTGTTAGTTTCCTCGAGATTAGGCGACCGAACTTCTTATTCTTGAAACCCAAATCTATGCATTATTTTTTTGTTCCTTTACAGAGTTTCTTGACATCAAACTTAACATTAATTTTCAAACCATCATAATTCATAGGCACACGAGGGTCATTTCCTTTGAATAAATTAGTCACTTTTTATGGATATATTGTAGGCGAAAACCTACATGATGATCCTTTATCTAGAGGGGGTTTACCAGTAAACTCTGTTCCATTAATTGAATTAACAAACTGGTTTTCAACCAATTTCTTGTCTGAGTTAGGGTTTGTTGTTAAAAGAGGGTTTGTTGTACGATCAGACTAGGAGAAGCCATTCCTCATCAAATAGGTCTCCCAACTATCACCTATAGTCGACAGATGATACATCAACAAGATTTTAACCAATCCATGGTGAAACAGGCTTGAATATACACCCTGTCACTTGTATCGTTTGGTCATCTTATAAAAAATCATTAATAAGTAAAAGGGAGTATATAAATTGAAACACATGAAATTCATGAGCAAACAGATATGGTAGAGAAAAACCAATCTGTATCGACCTTCGCATGTAACAAATTGTTTCAGAATTAACAACAAACTATGCCATTTAGGTTTTCACAGAGTGATAGGAATACCCTTGATGTAGAAAGTGGTTTTACGAGATGTCATAAACAGACTCCATGGGACTTCTTCTATTTGGGATTTTTTAAACCACCTCCCACCCTTTGATGGAAGCCATGTTTCTTTGCTCACAAATTTCTCAGTCAATTCTAACTATATGTCTCCAATCTTGGCTCTAAAACCATCAAAGGTTTGTGAAAAGGCTTTTTCCACCTGAGGATCATAGCCCTCGAATTTTTTGAGGAATACATCCCAACCATGAATCTTTAGGTCATCAATAGAATCATCATGGGATAATAAGGCTTGGCACCCGTTCGGCTCTATGCGAACGAGGGGTGCCATGACCACTGTAACAAGCATGCAACAAAGATTACTCAGAATAGTTTTAGGTTTGAATCATGCGAGTAACATAAGCGGGTCTGAACAGAAGGTGGAAACATGGAAATAGTAGATCTTGTGGGTTATCATAACTTGGATAGTGAGAGCTAAAACCAGAGGGTTCATTGTATTCCTTACCATCTCTCATGATGAGTGCCCAAAACTTCAGAGTACAAAACCCTATGCAGATAATGATTAGCTTCATTAATGTTTTGATCCAACAAGTTAAGGTGAAAATGCGAGTATAGTAGGTCTGTACTCATTGGAATGAATGTTGATAGGACCATTAAACTTATGGAAAGAATATCAGATAATTAACAAAAGTTTTTCATGTACCAAAACAATTCGGCAATGAATTATCAAACCATTGAATTCATAACAACCATATTAAAACCAAAAAATTGAAAATGGATCAATCAACCACTTCATAAGATTTTCATTTTAATTACATACAGATGGTTTTTAAAGGATTTTTCTAAGGCACAAAATTATTAAACCAAACCAAGTTTTATGTTTAATTCATGCTTACATTCATGAACTAAAAATAAAACAAACAAAAAATGAAAACAATAAAAAATTAATAAGGTAGGGTTTAATCCAACAATCATTTCGAAACTCAGAAAAATGTTTACAAACTTGAGGTGATGGAAGCTACAAAAAAGTGTAATATCTTTTGATCGTGTTAAATATCAAAAATCATGTGTGGCTGCCAACAAGACCTTATGGTCATGACCTTTTTTAGGGTTATGAAGAGGCCACACTTTAACTTGTTTTGATAAATGTTAACACATGTTTTGAGTAATAATAATAAGTATGAGTTCATGGCAAAGGGTAATCGCCTTATTTTGTTCGTTGATAATACAAATAAGTACATGTCATATTCCAAAAATAATTTTTTAATTGCAAACAGATCAAGTATAACAAAGTAAAGGAGTTTTAATGCACCTAGAAAAAAAAAATTGTTGGTAATTTTGGGGTACATTACACTAACAGTCCACTCCCTCACTCGATCTGGAGTCCAAGGAGTTTCATCGATGCCTCAAAATCCTCAACGTCCAGAGTCCTGCACACTCAAGAAAACTCAGTCAATAACACTTGTCAATGTAAAAGAAACAAAATAACATATCATCAAATTCACAATACCTCATAATCATAATCACAACAACCAATCGTATATAGAACCAGATCACTTACATGCAAGTTTCCTCAAATAATAAGTCCGCTCAGTGTGCATAAGAGCGGGATGTTATATACACCCCCTCTTGGTTTAAAATGTGTCCCGAAGTTTCACATCAAATCAGTGCTGAAATAAAGTGTATCAAAGTATCATAAGTCTATTTATCAAACAAAATTGGAAAATACTGACGCATATCATATGCATCCTCCCAGGTATTTGAGTGTGGACTATAGTTGTCCCACTAGACCTTGACCTGATATACTATTCCACACCATACCTGTCCGATGTGATGGTCCATGATGCGAATTGGATCTGTTGTGAGCACACCTTTGCATGATACCTACAAGGAACTCATGTAAATAACGTGTGTAGGATCACCAACATAATGTTTGAAAACAGATATGTAAAAAAAATCATGCATATGCCCCAAAGAATCAGGCAAGGCTAGTCGATAGGCCATGGGCCCCTTCCTTTTGACAATCTCAAAAGGTCCCATGAAACTAGGAGAGAGTTTAGCACCCTTTCCAAACTTGATCGAACTCTTATGCAGTTTCAACTGCAAGAATACTCAATCACCAACTTCGTAACTGCGATGGACATGATGCGCATCGGCATAAACATTTTGTCGATCATGTGTGTTGAGGACAAGATATGAATTGATATTACTCAAGAATTTTCAAACTTTAATTGGCTAATGTAAAGTAGAAGGGAATATCACCCTATGTTTATAGCCAACAAAAATATATATCTTATCTCACAAGTATTAATTACAAGTTCTTATGTTATTTTTTTATCAACAAAAAGCTTGTTGGAAATTCACTTTTTATGTATTTTTCTGAAAATATCAGTTGCTGAAATAAATGTAAGAACATAAGTAAAGACACCAAGATCATAATCAATATAGATGAGACATAAAGCAATCCCTTATTTCATTCCAATTCACCAAACAGTCATAGTCTTTACAAAACTTCACACAGAAATCTTGGACCAAAGTCAAACTTAGAAATCCCCGATGGAACATACAAAAGGACCTCTGAGGGAAAACCAAAACTAAACTCTAAAAGATGGATCAACTTGGAACAAATTGTTTCCCACTAGACTCTGCACAATAGCCTTTATCAGTCATGAAAGTTAATTCATAAACAGACAAGTCTACATAGACTATCAAAGATAGATCAACACCTATGAAGAACAAGTGGCTGAATGATTTGATTAAGCCCTGAATATTGTTGTCTACAATAAGACCTTGCTATCACAAAAGAGAAGTAGGCTATGATGAATATATGAATGAGTGAAAACTGAACTATGTCAACATAAAATCAAAGATAAAACCTTAGCATGCTTTGTGCTTCTATCCTCCTCTTGTTCCTCCCCTTAGTTTGAATTTTAACAATTTAGAATTGGTTAGAGTAGTTGAATTAACTTATTAGTTAAGATAACATAAGGACTTAACTAACTTTAGTTAAGGAAGGTCTGGGGAATAATAATCATAATAGGGTCATAATTTAAATAATAACTAATAGGTGGGACCCTTTGTGACTTCCTTATGTTTATAACAATCTTAATATTCATAACATAACCATTAGTTAATCAAAACATACCTCCTTGTGTCTCCCCTCGACGTATTCTCTTTTAGCAATTTAATCTTATGAAATTTGAAGCCATTTCAAAATAGTAATCATATATCCAAAAAAAATATGTTGTCCAAGATCCCTAAAGTCAACTGTCATAAGTTGATAGATAGAATAAAAATTAAAATCATATTTCCCCTTGCTGATGTTATTTTCCTTTAGTTCTTATTTTTGATAGAGGAGTGATAGGATTTTGTTTTTAGCCTTTTATTTGAATGGAACATCCTTGTATGCATGATTGATTAGAAAAATGATCTTTTAAATAACCATACATGACAACTCTTACAAATATAAAATAGATTTTGGCATAGAAATATATTAAACTCATGCAATCCAATCCATACAAATTGTTTTTCTGTTAATCAACGAGCAGGGGATGAAATAGGGTTCTGGGATATGTGAGGGGATTGTATTTAGCGAAAATATGATATAATGGAGGGGAAAAACATGGTTACTTCTTAATGGTAACAACAATCAACTGTAAAACAAGTCAATCAAATATCACTGCGATCCACCCAAAACACGGCCACTTTCATCTATCTCAACACAAGAAAACCCTTGATGTAATTAATATCAGAACATGGAGTGAAAGAGGGATATGGGATACGTGAGGGGTTTGTAATTAGCGGAAAGTGAGATCATGGAAGGGGAAGAAAATGATTATTGTTCATGAATTAGTCAAGTGATCCATAGAACATACTGCAGGAAGACTAGATGTACCATTCCATCAATAATAATTTGATTAAATGGTGATTCTTATACATCCAAGGAATTTACTATTCATTAATCAAACTTTAACACCATGTTATTGCAGAACAGTAAGTTTTCCCATACGATTTTCAAGGGGTACTGTTCTCACAATCTGCATTTTATAACAGATTACAAACAATCACCATTTCCACTTTGTTACTATCAAAATCAATCACTACTCAGTCATCTCTTCAGTCCAAAACTATACTCCACAATCATGCTTCCAAATCAACGAAGTCACTATTTCTACAATAGAACTAACAAGGAATTGCAACAAAATTCATTCTCATACATCTACATAGTAAAAGACCAAAATTACACGCCGAAAAATGACAACTCATGATACAATCAACAACCATCAATTTGACACAAGCTATGCAGGAGTAAAATTCTGAAACCCTGTAACCACACCACTGTGAAACAAATATCTAAGTGTGACTTAAAACTGAGCCAAACATCCCACACAACCATCATCAACAATGATCAATTTGCAAAAAGATAAACACACTTAGAATTTGGGAGTATCACTGGGCATACAAACAAGCCATCCATATTATACGTGGTGCACAATGAGAGGATTCCACCATAACCACACAACAATATATAACCACGATATAACTCAAAAAATTCATTATGGGCCATTTACTAAGTCACATGTGAGTGATTAGGCCACACATATTCAAGTGTATTCTACTAATGACAAAAGATGCAGTAAACATAACCAAACGAATCTTCTAATTCTCAAAACCTCATCTATAGGATGTGACATGTGTGGGCAACACCCAACATTCATAACCAATGCCAACCATCATTCAAATCTCCATAAATTTAATTACCAGTGGCTTCACATCAATCAACAATTCACCACTGTGAGTGAAAATCAAACAACCGAACATAATATAGTAGCTATGTGTGTTTACACATCAAATCGACTCAGAACAGAGGCCTTCTTCGTTAACAATATTGATTTTTTTGATATAACGAGAATGACTATGTAATCTGAAAGTCTGAATGCAATGTAGGGATTAACATCATCATCAGGGAGGCAGTAACTATATGCTAAGACAAAACGACTACCATACGACTGACTGGGCCAATCCATATTCAAAGTAATCGACCATATTTCCAACCCACAATAACCCATTGCAACTAGACAGAAAGGACAATTTTTATCTGCGAAACTTCAGACTAGGGAAAATAAGGGTTTGCTTGGTAGACACCATAGAAAAAGCAGAGACAATCTTGGTATGGGAAATGTAATTCATTTCACACAGGTTATAACCCTCATGCCTTTCGATCAAACCACCACCACAGTGTGGTAAGGACAGGTTGATTAAGAACAGAAAGAACAACCCAGTTTGTGATCCCTGGTGGTGAAAAAAATCCATTTCCCATGTGTATGATGCATGGTGATCTTTTATCCACAAACCCCATGAAATAAAAAGCAGATCAACTACAACAATGTGAAAACATGAAAAAAAACTAGCAAGACCAACAGGGATAGCTGAGGTTTCTGTTTACTGCTAACACCCATTTCTGTCACGACTTCAACCCCATTTCAAAGAGCATCATCAATGTTTCATTTACAATCACTGTTACACAGTCGCAATACTTAAGGAGAGCATAGCTAATACGCTTGAGACAAAACCATTTCATAACCAGAGTAGATTCATGAAGAGCCAAAAAAAGAACATACCTGTAATCAAATGTCTTAAGCATGCATTGGCCGAGTGGTTTCCTTCTACTGAGAAGTCGAAACATAAACACAGCCAAAATGTTTGGAAGATAGGATGACCATGGTGGCTTCCATTGCTAAGGGTAAAAGTGATGTGCAATAAATGCACATCACTTACTTACTCTTATTTCATTCAATTCTTATCACACGTCAACTATTAATCAACAAATAATCCACCTTCCAACAACAACTTTTTAATTTCCAAGAGTGCCACCCATATTTCAATCTCTATTATGTAGAAGGGATCTCAACGATATTATATACAACTTTTAATCACTCGTATGGCTATCCTATGTTAGATTTGAGTTGCCACAATCTTCTTTAATGCGTATAGTATGGTACGTTAGCACATGACAGTTTCTTCCCTTTAGTTTTTTTTTTTTTTTAACTGTTATTACTAACATGTGTTTGTTATAGGTGTCACAAGTCCTAAATCCAAGAACATTCAATAATGAAACCCTGGAAATTTTTGGTATAACTTGATCTTGAAACAACAAGGGAAGCCTTTATAAAATGCATGATCCATTATCCAATAAAACAAGTTATCGTCAGCCACGAGAGTAGTGTCGAATAACACCAAACTTGATCTTGAAAAGTTCAAGGGGGTCCCACCTACTAGCATTATTTAGTCTTATATAATAATAGGCTTTAGCAATACTTTGCGAGAGAAATTTACATTGATGTTTTCAATCGTCAACACTGCAGTTCCTTGATACTTTGTCTTATTGTTTTCATTTGATCTTCCATTTCTTGGATTTCTTCTGGTCTCACCAGGACCCTATCCTCAATTTGATCCCAACTCAAAGGCGTTTGACATCGTCGCCCATAAATAAACCCGAAGGGTGCCATCTTAATGGTTCTTTGATAACTGTTGTTGTATGCAAACTCTACCAGTGGCAAGAACTCTTCCAAGTTAGCACTAAAAGTCACACTTTGACTACTAAAGTGTATGCTCAAACCCATCAGAATGTAAAAGATAATTTTGTTTTTGAATAGGTGGATCAACAAGATGGAGAAAGAAAGGGAGAGAGAAGAAAAATGCATATCAGTAGGCTACACCAATGGGCAATGGAGTCACAAACATTCTACTCATCGAAGGCACTAAAGATGCTCAACAGAAAAAAAATATTATATGTTCATAGGTGGAAGAATGAAGAAGGAAAAAATAAGATAGAATTTTCACTAAACAAAGATCCTCTCAGTTAAATGAATCAAAAAATACTTGAATATAAACAATGACTGATGGGAAAAATACAGTAGATCCTTTGCTGCTTAGGGATCCATAAATCATTGGCAGCCTTTGATCCTCAAATCTGCAATATATTCAAATAAGAAGATATATAAACAAAAGAATAACAATCTAAAATCATAGCTCTCATGAGTGTTGTTGGCCCTTGACAAATTTTTGAGGATATGTGGTCATGTTTGACCTATTTTAGGGACTTTGACATGTTGTCGAAGGCAGAGCACAAGTTGAAGTGGAGATCGCGGGATCTCGGCCCCTTTTTAGGGATTTTTGGGTTTTTGGATTATGTAATCGGTATCAAGATGTTGGCCCATGGGTTTACACATGTTTAGGCCCTCTTTGTAATGTATAAATAGAATTCTAGGCGATGTAAGAAGGAGGCATAGAGAGGTTTTTGGTGCTATGCTAATTGCAAGCGATGATTGTAAGTGCTTTGTGCATACTGTGCAAGATTGGCAAGGCTAAGTGCAAGTGATTGTAAGAGACTGTGAAGAGGCTTTGTGTTGTAACTCAGGGAAGGAGGATCTAGCGGAGTGCACACAAATCTCCTATCCTATGCGGAGTAAGATATCATGGCTCTATGCATGTAGAATATTGACAAAGAGAAATAAAGATGAAGAGTTGGTGGATGTAACCCCAGGGTGGGGGTGAACCACGTATATCCTGTGTTGTGGTTGCTTTGTGATTTGTGGTTGTTCTCTTGTTTATGTGGTTAAATGCTTAGTGCACTGATATATGATTAGAAGAACCTAACATGGTATCTTAGTGGTGAATAATGTGAATGAATGCTAGATCTCATCTATGTTGGTATGCTTAGTGCTTGAATCTATTGGATCTTTGTGAATACTGCGTTGATATATTATCAGGGCTTAGTTGTGATGTAAAATAAGGTTCAATACTAATTAAATATAACTTCTAAATGATTTTTTAAGGTGTCACAATCACATATTTCTGTCCCATCTAAGGTTGCATACATCTAAGTCCTGCAACCACCCCTACCTCTACCTCGGGTGAGACTTCATCTACTTCACAGGTGTTGTCGAAAGGGTCGGTAGTTAGGGTTTTTTTGGTGTGTTGTTGTAAGAGTTGAACCCTGGGTCTTCCCTTGTTCCAACAAGTCTCCAATAGCAGTAATGATTACAATCATAAAATTCCCACAGGCTTACAAATGAACACACACACAGAGAAACTACCTACTCCTACTCTCTCTAGCCTCTCTTGGCTCATGAATCCCCCTCTCCAAGAGATTTCTCCTTACTTAAATAGAAAATATCATCCAAATATACTTAGTATGTTGAATCCCATATCCTCCATTGGATTCTAATCCTTGGAGATAGGTGGAAACAATCAAAGAGACAAAAATCCCACAAACTCCTAATTTTCGAGAATCTGTTGGAAGTCATTAATAAATTGTTTCCACCTCACTGCATGAGGCCTTTGATGGAGATAAAACTTAGGTGCATGTGTCCCTTGACATATAATTGATCCTTTAGAATTCATTTGAATCCTCCTTGACATGTGGCAACCTCCCAACAAGGCGAATATCCAAATTGTGACCGCTATAGGAAATTTCGTAGCGTCGTTGTAAAATAGTTTTGCACATTTGATATCGCCACTTATATGTATAATATATCTCAAAACATAACACATTTTAAAAACCTGAGAGGGTTTTTTGTTATTTGGTATGTTATGAACAAAAACCTCCTCCATTTTTCAAAAATACTTTCCCATTTGTTCATAATCCAAGTTTTAAGTTAGTCACTCAAAACTTGTAGAAGCGTAGCGTTGTGGGTCGCACTGTGCTGAAGGGTTGTACTATGTTTCTAATATCTCTCAATCCATAACACATTATGAAAATTTGAGAGAGGTTTTTGTTATCTAGTATGTTATGAACAAAAACATCCTCCAAGTTTCAAAACTAGCTTATCATTTGTTCGTAATCCAAGTTTTACGTTAGTCACTCAAAACTAGTAGAAGCATCCTTGCAAAATAACTCTACAAAATTTGGTAGTGCCACTGTAATATATCCCTACAAACTTGGTAGCACCATCGTTACATAGCTAAGGATATTTGGTATCCCTTTAGGTAGAAAAATGGCAAACCATGCTATATATATGATTCTACAGTGCCATGGCGCTACAGAATGTTTGTGCTCTTATGTATGATGAGACTAATCAAGAACCTTGAGTTGATAGGTTAGAAGCTTGTATATGCCTGTAGAGGTTATTTAGTTGCTTATGGAGAGGAAGGCCTCTTATAGCTGCAAATTACTGTGCTAACATACCCAATGCCTTTGTTGGTCCATAACGTACATACACAACATATCCTCCAAGATTTGGTTTGTTCTTTCGGTATGCCTGTCTGTCTCTGGGTGATATGCGATACTAAAGTTAAGTTGGGTTCCCAAGGCCTCTTGGAAAATATTCCTAAATCATCATGTAAACATCGATCATCTATCAAATATAATCCTATGAGGAATGCCATGCAGCCTCACAATATCATTGATGAAAACTCTATCTATGTTAGGTGCCTGATACATCATACGCACAAGAATAAAATGAGCACTCTTCATCAAAGTGTCGACTACAACAAAAATCGAGTCACATCTCCTTAGTTTCAGTGGAAATACAAAAATTAAATAAATAGAAATGACCTCCCATTTTGATTTCAGAATAGCATGCAGTTGTAGTAATCCTGTCGGATGTCTATGTTCAACCTTCAGCTACTAACATTCTAGACATCTTTCCACGAAGTTGACTATGTATTCCTTCCTTCTTTTCCAGAAGAATAAGGGTTTAAGGTATCCCCTTATCTTCGTGACTCTAGTATGATCCATGTATACTTCTCTATGAGCCTCGTTTAGGATCAATCTCCTCAACTCGTCATTTGGCAATTTACTTTTTTTAGTAGTTTTAACTTCCAGGGCCATTTTGAGGGCCTAAATGAAGGTTTTTCGGGATCAAGCCTCCCAATGATAATTGATTGCATTATTTATACTCCAAAATGAATCTCCTTGACGATACCTTTCCAACAGGCTATTATACACCTAAAACGGAGATCATATGCAAAAGTTATGACCTCAAGAAGTTGATGTACTAACTTACCCAGACAGGGCCCACATGACTTTTGGTTAGGTTTTTGGATTTCTAGGGTTTTTGGTATTCTTGTTTATTGTAAAAAGGAATTCATATCCTCATTGTAATGATCTTCTTGTGAATGAGCACAACCGTCACATCTCTTATAAGAGATAAGCCACCACCATTCCAATAAACTTGTTTCCGCTGAATTTTATAGTTTCAACTTATTTACTTATTGAATAGAAAACCAGTTTTACTGTATCTATGTTATTTTGTGTTAAGCACCTATTACTAATCTATAGTCATTTCATTCTTCTCATAAAATCCAAATCAGTCATATCATATTAGTCTACTCCTTGTCATCTTAATGCATGTCCCTAATGAGGTCAGAGTACAAAGAGTTGGCTCTCGAGCTTGCTTCTCTTGAGGAAAAAATCTCTCTCATGCCCAAGCGACCTCTCATTCCAGGAAAATATAAATACGATGGGATAGGAGATCCTTTCAAACTATTGATTGAGGATGCCTTCATGCAACAAAGGAACGATATGATGGATAGTTTCGCACAAATCCTTCGGCGGCTACCAACAGGTGATGCATCTTCTTCGAGCGAAGGCGCCGCCCCCTTCAAGGTACAAATAAACTTTGATATTCCTATATTTGAATGTCAGATAGACACAGATGATGTAGACAAGTTGTTGAATCTACTAGAAGGGTATTTTTCTTTCCACAACTTTTCAAATAGAGAAAATATTACTTTTGTGCTCCTCAAAACCGTTCCCCATGTCAAAGATTGGTGGGAAAATTTATGTGAGAAAAAGGAAATAGAGGAACCCTCATTATTTACAGTCACGGCCACCTGGGAATCCTTCAGGGATGCTATTAAGGAACAATAATACCCTGTCAGAAGTTATGACGACTTGTATACCAAATGGACCACATTGTGGTAACAAAGAGACCAAGCAGTGCCAGATTTCACAAATATCTTCCATACCTTGCGCACCAAGTTGGCTATCAAAGATTTAGAGAAACATATAGTGCTCAAGTATCGCGGTGCTCTACATAGATACATCTAGACCAAAATGGAATTTTTGGACATGTCACCCTTGGGCGCAGCCTACCGATATACCATCAAAATTGAGCATAATCTCAAACAAAAGATGTGACAACTTGGGCCTGGGAACCCTGCACAACAAAAGCCAGGAAAGGGTGGCCCCAACCCATAGAACAAAGGAAAAATCAAATATGGATAGTATTAGGACAACCAGTCCAAACTGCAAGCAAAGAAGGACACCAGAAAGACAAAGAAAGATATCGGGAAGTGGTGTGACTTACATAAGATCCCTTGGCATAACACTACTGACTGCCACTCAAAGCAATCATTGGGGGTTGAAGTGAAAGCCTCTAAATCAGATGTGGGTTCTGACTCTAAGCCTGAACTAGAAAGGGGAAGATGAATCATTGACGCAGAACCCAGTGCTTGTAAATCCCTAACCTTGTACAATATCTACTACAAACTGATATTCAGAAAAGAACAGAAAAGATACAATGGAAAATACAAACATTACACAGAGATTTTTCACCTGGAAACCCAAATCAGGAAAACAAGCATATATTATATTCATACATCATGTTACATTGTTTACAATACAATATACATATAGGAGCCAGCGGCATCCAAAACCCTAACCCAATGACCTGGATTAGTCCAAAACCCTAATTCCTTAACCAGAAATAGAAAACCATTGAGAAAAACCATGTGCTGAAAAACCACCTAAATACATGACACATTTCCTGTGGTAGGTGTCACGTTTCCCTAAATACATGACACTACTACTCATGCAAAGAATATAACGCATACCCAACATTCTCCCACTTGTTGTTTTCTTTGCACACAGGGGGCTACAGGGTTACATAGTCAACAATCCAGGGAAACAATGCCCATGGATCCTCTACACCAAGAGAACTTCTCAGTGCTCATAGATTTTGTTAGTGAATCTGCAATATTCTTCAAAGTGTCCACCTTTATCAATGATACTTTCTTTTCTTCAATCATGTCTCTCACAAAGTGATATTGAACATCAATGTGCTTTGTCTTTGAATGATAAGAAGGATTCTTCACCAGAAAAGTTG